>JAMLFT010010580.1:0-11716 GCA_026544285.1 Pachyrhizus erosus
AGTAATAAAATAATATTAATAAAATTTATAAAAACTAAAAATTTAAGTAATAAAATTTAAATGATAAAATTTATAAAATAATAAAAATTAGATGATAAAATTTATAATTCCTAAACTCCTTCTCATTTCAAATCAAATCAATTTTCTCTTCTCTTAGTCATCTTGGCGGTTGGCGGGTTGTCTTAATCCATGGGAACGTGAGTTTTCTTCGTGAACACAACTTTGTCTAACAATAAAAAGATAATTAAAATTAATCACGTGAGGAAAGCTTGTTGTCTAATATGTTTTTATTAAAGTAGATAAATTGGAGTTTGAATTTTTTTTAATTAAACATTTTTAATATTTTATCTTATTTTTTCCTTTTAAATGTATTTCACACACCATTTTTATTACTAGTAACAAAAAAATTCCTTTCAATCATCCAAGATTTTTTTATCTTTATTTATATTTAATATTTTTTAATTATTTATTATTTTGTAAGTTTAACTGTCATTTTTCATTATTATCTAATCAATAATCATCATGAATTTAATTTTTAAAATAATTATTAAAAAGCTTAATAAACTTACTAATTTATAATTAAATGATAGTGTAAAGTTATTTTATATTATCAGTGTATAGTTTTTCTTCTTCTTATTCTTAATCTACCATTTTTCATCTTTTGTAAATTAAATATTAATATTTGTTTAACAAATTAAAAATAGTTAAAAATAAGTTAATATCATAATTTAAATTATCTCATATTTATTTAAATTAGAAAAATTATTTAAAAAACACTTATTATTCATTTTTAAAAAGCATGAATGAAGAGAAAAGAGAAAAAAAAAACAAAATAAGATGAATTATAAGAGAGAGAAATACATAAAAAAATAATTTAAAAAATATTATAAAATAAATATTTTTTTTTTATAAAATCTTAAAAAACGAATATTTTTTTCCATTAAAACTGAATTTAAGTATCAAGAAATAAACTATAATTTATATACACTTTTTAACTAAGTGAATTAGATATTTTTAATCTAAATTTTTTTAAAAATTGAACTATAGCATTAAAATACTTTTTTATCATTTTCTTTTTTAATATTTTCAAACTCATTCAACTATTTACTTAAAAGATAATGATTTAATTTTTTTCATTTTATTAATACAATTAGTATGCTTTACTTTCTACATTTAAAAATTATTATTTATTTTAGTTTTCAAATATATATTTTTAATTCATTTTAATTCTCATATTTAAAATTATAAAAATAAAATTGATTAAAAAATTAGCTTAAATAACCTTTTGATCTTTATAAAATAAAATAAATTTTTGTTTTGGTCTTTTACATATTTAAAAGTTTTGATTTAGTCTTTACTTTCAAATAACATTGTTAATTGATAACATATAAGCAACTTTAACAGGATAGTAACTTATAATATCTTTAACAAGTGAGTCTCACGTAATAATTACGTGTAAATTTTTTTAAGATATATTTAAACTAGTTAATGAAAAATTAAAAAATTCAATTCAATAAAAATAATTACATGAAATTGTCCTGATTCCTTAATGATTTGGTAAGTTAAATGTATTTATTATTACTTTATTGTTTAATTATGTTTTTTAAAAATAGTAACTACAAATAAAAAATAATTAAAAAACTAAAATTAAAACAATTTTTTTTAAAAATTTAATACAATTTTTTTATTTTTAAAAATTAAAATATTATTTAAATATAAAAATATATGTATAAATTAAAACAAGTTAATGTATATACATATATAAATGAGCAACTAAATAAAAGATAATTGCACTAGAATTTTAGATAATTATCTGACAATGAAGTAAGTATAAATGTCGTGAAGTCAATAGTCAAGGCACAACTGCACAACCGCGTGAAAGGTACATTTGTCATCTGATTTCATAAATATTTGATTAGATGTTTCGTGTAAAAAAAAACATGATTTTAATGGTGAAAACTTCTTCAGTATAAATGTGGTGAAGTCAATAGTGGCACAAGTGCACAACCGCGTGAAAGCTACATGTGTCATTTGATTTGATAAATATTTGGTTAAATGCTTCGTGTAAAAAAAAAAACATAATTTTAACGGTGAAAACTTCTTCAGTATATTCTAAACCACAGAGAGAGCCTGGATTCTATATAAGGAGGAGAACACAACAGCAGGTGGCAGGAATCCTTTGGGGACTTGGGATCTACTTTCTCTTGGTGCTTAATTCAGAGAGGTATGTCCTTACACCTTAGCTTTGCTCTTCTCTCTCAACCCTTTGCCTTTTTATCACATAACTATATCATGAACGAAAATCTGCATGAGTATATTTTTGGTGTGTGTATACACACACACACACACACACACTTTATATTTGTAAAAATCATTGTCCAGCTATCAGAGAAAAAAAGTCGCTTTACACACTCAAGATACTACCAGCAACATACACATGGCCAAACTCACACTCATCATACTCATCCATCCCAAACCACAAAAGCATGAATAATCACTTTAAAAGGAGAAAAGACCAATGCTTCCAAAACAGTGCGCAATTAGTTTTTCATATTTTGTCCTTATAATTTAAGTAACACAACATTGTAAAGGGCCTTGCCTCTCACTTTTAACACGTTTATTTTTATTTTTTTTGTTGTTTCTGGCACAGACATGGATACTGTAGTAAGTACTACATTGCTCCTCATGTTGGCATGCTCCATCATGCACGCTCTTCGTTCACTACATGCAAGAAGCAGAAAATCAAACTACAAGCTTCCACCAGGACCCTCCCTTCTCACCATCATCAGAAACTCAGTTCAACTGTACAAGAAGCCACAACAGACGATGGCCAAGCTTGCCGAGATCTATGGCCCCATAATGCGCTTCACCATAGGCCAATCAACCACCATAGTAATCTCTTCAATAGAAGCAACCAAAGAGATTCTTCAAACCAATGACTCATTATTCTCAGACAGAACAAACCCCGACATCACAACATCCTACAACCACAACCGTTACAGCTTGGTCTTTCTCCCGGTCTCACCCCTTTGGCAAGAACTAAGGAAAATATGCCACGGAAACTTGTTTTCCGCCAAGACCCTTGACGCAAGCCAAGACCTTAGACGCAAGAAAATGAAGGAACTTCTCGCTGATATCCGCCAAAGAAGCCTCAACGGCGAAGTGGTGGATATTGGAAGAGCTGCATTCATGGCTTGCATTAACTTTTTGTCATACACATTTCTCTCTCTGGATTTTGTTCCCTCTGTAGGTGATGGAGAGTACAAGCACATAGTGGGGACTCTCTTGAAAGCTACTGGTACGCCAAACTTGGTGGACTACTTCCCCGTGTTGAGGATGTTTGATCCCCAAGGCATTAGAAGGCACACCACCAATTACATAGACAAATTGTTCGACGTGTTGGACCCCTTGATTGATGAACGGATGAAGATGAGGCAAGAGAAGGATTATGTCACAAACCACGACATGCTAGATATCTTGCTGGATATTTCTCAACAGAGTAGCGAGAAGATACACAGAAAGCAGATCAAACATTTATTCCTAGTATGTATATTTTTTACTCTCTATATCTCTCCCTTTTTTTTCTTGTGTTTCACTAGATCTGGATTTACTGCTGTTACTTTTAACTACATTCACTCATCAGAAACTCAGGGTTATTAGATGAATACCAACAAAGTTCATGGTAAATAGTTGGATTCTTTAGTATGTGATGAGAAATTCAATTCCTATCAACATGGACGAGACTTTATTGAAAAAATAAATAAAAATACCTACTGCAGTCAAACAAGTAATACATATTAAAATATATAAACGGAAGTCTACAAATTAAAATTTTATCTCTACTAAAATGAGGAGAAAAGTGAAGGAATAAGTGTCTTTTTTAAAAGATTTTACTGTCTGTATGTTTTCTTTTATATGAGTATGTATATTATTTTATATACTTTTCTTTTATTTTTTACAAATTCGTATAAGATTATTTCTAATAAAAAATAAATGTGATTTAAAAAAATAATAATAATTATATTTACAAATACATATTTGTCCCAAATAATAATAATAATAAAAAGTTATTCTCTTAAAACACTTGTTTATTTTCAAAATAAGCAATACATAAATAAAAAAAGTCATTCAAGTTATTAAAAAAAGAATAATATGAAAAGACTTATTATATATATCCGGGTAGCATGAAATTTCTCTTAATAATGACTTAATATACAACAGGATCTATTCGTTGCGGGGACGGATACAACTGCCTACGGCTTAGAAAGGACATTGACGGAACTAATGCACAACCCGGAGGCAATGCGGAAGGCGAAAAAGGAATTAGCGGAGACAATCGGAGTAGGGAAGGCAGTGGAGGAATCGGACGTGGCAAAGCTTCCATACTTACAAGCAGTAATAAAGGAGAGTCTGCGAATGCATCCACCGGCCCCACTTCTGCTGCCACGTAGAGCCAAAATAGACGTGCAAGTGTGTGGGTATACCATCCCACAGGGGACCCAGGTGCTCATCAACGAATGGGCAATAGGGAGGAACCCTAACATATGGGACGCCGCACATGTGTTCTCGCCAGAGAGATTATTGGACTCTGACATCGATGTTAAGGGTCGCCATTTCAAGCTTACGCCTTTTGGTAGTGGAAGACGAATTTGTCCTGGCTCTCCACTCGCTGTCAGGATGCTGCACAACATGTTGGGCTCATTGATCAACTGCTTTGACTGGAAACTTGAAAACAACATGGATCCTAAAGACATGGACTTGGATCAGTCCCTCAGAGCTATTCCTGTTATGCTAAATGCTGCCTCAATCTAATTCTTCCCTGCTTTCTCTTTGTTTCTCTCAGCCTCCACTGTAGATAAATAAGCACGCTTTTCCATTTCATAGGTTGTAACAACTTTAATCTCCTTTCATTTGCTTTTAGCTCCTACCCTAGTTTCTTTCAAGCCTTTCTATGGGATGTAATGTAATGTAAAATAAAATAATCAATTCTATGTTTAAATATTAAATCATTTTTGCACTTTTTAATATACAAGCAATTCGCTAGAGATTAAGGGACAAAAAAAGGCTTCAACTTTTTATCCTTCAAATTCGTTAAGTTAAACGTAAATATAAGCAAACCCAAACAGTTTTTGAAATAATAACACAATAGTAAGATTTTTCTAGTTTATGTTTTTTAGTGTGTTGTTTAATTTAAAAATACAATTTAAGTTATATATAGTCATATAAATTTAAAACAAAAAATAATAAAAATAATATTTACACCCATTAATTTTATATAAAGAGTAGTGGGTGGTTTTTTAAAATTATGCACTAACCCATTAATTTTATGTAGAGAGTAGTGGATAATTTACTAAAATTATGTACTATCCACTAATTTTATGCATAGAGTAGTCGGTAGTTTCTTAAAATTATACACTGAATTTTAGCTCCATATCCTAAAAAATAGGTCAACAATTGACCACTCGCTAACATTCTCTCCCTTAAATTAAATGCAAGAGTATTTAGTTTAATTCTGATGCTTCAATTATGTCCAACATATTGCGAAGTTTTGAGAATTGCTCCAATTTGAAGGATTTGGTCATGATATCAGCAACTTGAATTTGTGAACTACAGTAATTTAACTTGATAATTCCATTTTTCACTAAGTTTCTTAAAAAATGAAATTTAATGTCAATGTGTTTGTTCTTCCCATAAAGCACCAGATTCTTAGATAGTTGTATAGTGAAATTGTTATCACTTAGAATCAATGTATTCTTCTGTTCTTTAAAGTTCAGTTTCTCAAACACCCTTTGAATCCAAATACGTTGACATGCACATGAGGCAGCAGCTATATACTCAGCTTCCATGTGGATAATGACACTACTGGTTGTTTCTTTGAAGACCACGAAATTGCTCTAGAACCAAGCAAAAACACAAAACCAGAAGTGCTTCTTCGATCATCTATATCTTTAACAAAGTCATTGTCCGTGTATGCTTTAACATTTGTGTTTCCCCCTTCTTGTAGTAAATACCTAGTTCAGTTGTTCCTTTCAAGTACCTCAATATCCATTTAGCTACAAATCAGTGAGATTTAGTAGGACTAGACATAAATCTACTGATTAAACTTACTCCATACATTAAATCTGGTCGAGTTGCAGTCAAATACATAAGATTGTTAACTACTTGTTTGAACATAGTTGCATCAGCTTTGGTTTCTGCATCATCATTTGGCAGTCTTGTGCCTGAAACAATTGGATTTTTAACTGCATTACAGTTTTCCATACCAAACCGTGATAACACTTCTTGAGCATATTTTCTTTGACATACAAAAATTCCACTTGAACTCTGTATAATTTAAACTCCGAGAAAATATCTCGTTCTTCCTAAATCAGTCATATCAAATTCTGACATCATAGATCTTCTAAACTCATCATACATACTCCAATCATTTCCAGTATATATCAAGTCATCTACATACAAACTCACAATTAAAATTTTACCTCCCTCCTTTGATTTTGTAAACAGTGTATGTTCACAAAGACATTTATCAAAGCCATTACGAAAAAAATAGGTCTCTATCTTGTTGTACCAAGCTCTTTGTGCTTGTTTAAGGCCATATAGTGCCTTCTTTAATTTGTACACTTTTTCTTCTTCACTCTTGTTCACAACACCAGTGGGTTGCTGCACATAAATGTCTTTTTTAAGTTCACCATGAAGAAAGACATTCTTCACATCTAACTAAAAAATATTCTAGCCATATTGTGCTGCTATTGCAAGTATTATGTGAATAGTATCAAGCCTGACAATTGAAGCAAATACTTTAGTGTAATCTAGTCCATATTATTGAGCATACCCTTTTGCCACTAACCTTGCTTTGAACTTGTTTATTTCTCCATTTTCTTTAAATTTGGTTTTGAAGATCGATTTTACTCTAATTGGCTTCACTCCTCTTGGCAAATCAGTCAATTCTTGAGTCTTATTTTTCTCTATAGATTTTATCTCATTTATCATTGCATCTCTCCACGTCTTGCTCTTGATAGCTTCCTCAAATGAAATTGGATCATCTCTAGTGATCATCATTGCATTTAGGTCAGCATCATTTGATAGACCTTCTCCTATTTCGTAATCAATCATCCAAACCGGCTCTCTTCGATTCCTTCTAACTCTCCCTTCAACTACTGTCTCATAATTGATAAGAGGAGCACCAGTGCTTATGGAACTGTCCACAATATTTCCATCATTTTGTTCTGCAGTTTCTTGATCATCATTACTATTCACAACATTCTCCTCATACTGTTCTTCGGTGTCACTCACATATTCTTCATCTTCTCCCCAATCAGGGATATCTTGTTGGTATTCTTCATTTTGCTCCCAATTCTATTCTTTATGCTCTTCAAATATCATATCCTTGCTTGTTAGTACTTTCTTATTGATTGGATCAAAAAAATGATATGCTTTGGATTCATTACTTACACCAAGGAGAACACATTTCTTACTTTTATCATCCAATTTGACTCGTTGTTGATCTAATATGTGAACATGTGTTATGCATCCAAACACCCAAAAATAATCAACTTTTGGTTTTATTCCACTCCATACTTTTTCAGGAGTTTTGTTCTGCACAACTGTTGTAGGACATCTATTAAGAATATGAACTCACCATCTTGTAGCTTCAGGTTAGAATATCTTAGGAACTTGTCTTTTAATCAACATAGAACGTACCATATTCATGATTGTTCTGTTTTTCTCTCAACAACTCCATTTTGCTGAGGTGTGTAGGTTGTTGTCAACTGTCTACTTACACCTTGACCTTGACAAAATTCTCCAAATTTGTTTGAAGTAAATTCACCACTTCTATCTGTTCTTAAACAAACAATGTCTACCCTAGCTTCCTTTTCAACCAACACTTTGAAACTTTTAAACATGGAGAAAGTTTCTGATTTTTTATGCAAGAAGTAGATGCAAGTTTTGGGAGAAAAATCATCAATGAAACTCAGAATATACCTCTTGTTGCTGCTTGAAATTGGTTTGATAGTTCCACATATGTTTACATGAACAAGTTGAAGTTTGTTTGATGCTCTCCATAGACTTTTTCTAGGCATAGAATTTCGATGTTGCTTCCCAGCCAAACAACATGTACAAAGGTTTTTTGGAATAGTGAGAGAGGGCAACCCATTTACCAGTTGCTTAGAGGAAAGTGTCCTTAAACCATCATAACTTAAGTGGCCAAGAAAATTGTGCCAAAGCTGAGAATCATGCTTTAGCTCTGTCTAAAAATATGTAGAATTTATTGGTACCATGGTAGCTGTCAACACAAACATCCAATTTTTCTTCATGTTTATCTCCATAATTTGTTCTCTTTCAGGATGATAGACTTTACATTTCTCAATCTGAATCAAGATAGTCAAGTCTTTCTCTTGAAGTTGTCCTATGCTTAAGAGATTGTTCTTGAGTTCTGAAACATATTACACATGTGAAATTACATGTGTAACTCCATTAACATTGAATTGAACACTTCCTGTTTCCATCACAACTATTTGAGTGTCATTGCCGAGCTTTACTGTATGTCTAAAGTTCTCATCCAACTTTGAGAACCACTCCTTGTTACTACTCATGTGGTTATTGCACCCGAAGTCAAGAAACCATTCATTTTCCTTTCGTTGCTTAATATCAATATGAGCCATTAGCAAGAGTTTATCCTCTTGTTTCTCTTGTTCCACCGTATCAATGAAGAGTAGTAGCGGTTTCCTAAAATTATACACAATTTTACTCTTTAATTTTTATATTTTATCACACAATTTTTATTATTTTATAAATTTTATCATTCTAGTTTTTCTTTCTTTTACAAGTTTTATAACAAGAGTTTTTAACTTTTATGAATTTTATCCATGTTGACATGCATTAAAATAAAGTTAAAAAAATAAAATAAAATATATATCTTTTTATCAATTTTTATAAAATGATATTATTTTCTTAATAATATAATAATAAAATATGAAGAATTGCAAAATATAATAATAAAATATGTAAAAATTTGATAAAATATGTGAAAATTTAAATTTTGAATAATTAAATTTACAAAAAAATAAACTTGAATTATCAAATTTACGAAATATTGAAAGTTAAATGATAAAATGTACAATTAAACTTAATTTTTATACAAGAGCTTATGGACAAGTTTTAATGAAGACAAGTTTGATATAAAGTATTAAAAAGGTTTAATATAAATGATAGATATGTAATTAGATTTTTTTTAAGTATGTTGATAGGATTTAATTTTTTTGTGTGTGTAAAAAAGATTTGTTAGAAGTAATTTTTTTAGTGATGTATGTTTAGATAATACTTCATTGAAAGAAATAAAACTCACTTCAATAATCTCTATATTTTAAAAAATTAGTCTCGTGTCTTTTGATTATGTAGATACTTTGCTTTAAAAGAAATATTAAATTTATTATTCATAATAATTTTTCATTAAATGATAATGTAAAATCATTTTACATTATCCTTGCATAGCCTTTTTTTTTTATATATTATTTGGTATATAATGAAAACAATGAAGATTGAATTTAAGATTATTCCATTTTTCTTTGGTATATTCTTGAAGCAACACTCTCTATCCTTATCTATTATTTGTTTAAAATCTAATAATTATAATGACTAACTAATCTTAATTATTATATTTTAAGAAAATAAATGACAAGAATGAAAAATAACTTTTTTTAAAATTATTGTTGAATTAACTTAATCTCTCATTTTTTTAGTAATTTATTTTTAAATAAATTGGATCTTAGATATTCATATGGTTAAAGCATGTTTCAAGGCTTAAAAGAGCGCTTACACATACATATATATTGACATATCACCCATTAGCAAGGTATTCACATCAAAAGTACAATTTGAACTCACATTCTTATGAAATGTGAATTTGATCATTATTAGCTAGACCAACTTTTACTAACTTCCCCCACATTGAATATATATTACTTATTTTAATTATTATCGTTTTTAATTTTAAATATAATATTTTCATTAAACAAAAAATATCAAAGAGTTTAAAATTAACTAAAAATCCTAAAACTATAATGACTTAAGATTATTATTTAATGTCTATTAAACGTATATAACATGTTTTTATTATGTAATTTTACATTTACTAGCTAATTTAATTATTATTTCAATCAAACATTTCAACATATACTTGATGCATAATAAATATTTATTTTTATATTATTAAAATTTCTAATAAATAAGTGTATTTGAATATATAATTTATATTTAAACTTAAAATTAATAGTATAAATTTTAGTATAACATTATTTTTAACTATTGATAATTTTTTTAGATGTTAAAATGAAACTTAAAGATAGAGATAAAATCAAATATTCAGACAATACTAAAAAAATTTAACTAGTTATAGAAATATTATATGAATTGTAAATTTAAATAAAAAAGAAAATTTTAATTATTTTAAATATTTGTTTTAGAGATACAAATATTTAATTCAGAGAATGAACAAAATTGAAATTATGAAAGTCTCTTTCATCAAATTATATAACGTAATTTATAATATAATAATAAAATAAAAATTTCTAAATATTAAAATCTCAACCAAAACGATTTCTAATTGATAGAGACTGAAAAAAATACATTGATATTAAAATACATTTCTTTAAAAACATAAAAGATGAACTTAAAAATTTTAAAACATAAAATATTAAAATAAAAAATTTAAAATATGAATATTAGAGCTTCTTACGTCATAAGTTAAATTTATTGTAAATCTTAAATCCAAAATATATATTCTTTAATCGTAATATAATTGATATATTACAATTTTTATTATTATTTAAAAATTTCAATTATATAAGAATAAAAAATTATCACATATAATGCAAAAATCTAGATATAAATTAATATATGTGATATTGTCATCACAGTTAAGAGTTCATGGCTATGTCACTACATCTTCTGTGTACATGTGACGTTTTCGGCATACATTGTTCACGTGCTATAGATCACACAATCTTCATTCGTCATGCATTCGCCATACGCCATGTTACATATCAACACACTCTGCTGATTTTCGTAATTGTATGTAATATATTTGTCGTTTTGATAAAAATAAAAAAAAGTAAAAGAAATTTTCAAAATAAAATTATTTCCAAAAAGAAATAATTATTTCCAAACTACAGAAATAAAAAAAAGTAAAAGATAAAAGGTTTATGGTGACTTGATTTAGTAGAAATAAAAAGAAAATTTCAAAATAAAATGAGTCCTACAGAAAATTATTTCCTCACTAAACTCGAGTCATTTTTACGAAGAAAGGCACATTGCTTGATGCTATAGTGTATGGTGCAAGCTTTCTATTCGATTTTTTACATATGCTCAAGTTTCCTTATATAATCTTAGGTAATAATTATAAAATATAATATAATAAAATAAAAATTAATTAAAATATAATAATAATAATAATAATAATAAAAGTAATACTTATAGTAATACTAGTAGTGTTATCTCAAACACTGCCACCTAGATTTTTCAATGTGCTGGTTAATTAAAGACGACCTCAAACTCCTCCAATCACCACCATCATCAATGGAGTCAGTACAGGCTGGTCACAGGAACCAGAGAGGAGAGTCAACAAATAAGAAATATTCATCTGAAGCTTCATATTAGATTAAAATAAGTTGCTGCAAAGATTAGTTAGAAGTTTTTTTTTTTTTATTTCCAGAATTTT
>JAMLFT010010581.1:0-11714 GCA_026544285.1 Pachyrhizus erosus
GTAATAAGTATGATCTTTTGTTCTGAACAAGGATTAATATTTTATAATAATCTTCTCGAAAACTTTAGTCGTTACAACCTTCATCTTCAATTTTAATTCTGCCTCAATTCTAACTAATTATTCCTTTTGATTAGCTAATTACCTTCAAAATCATCTTTCTATGTGTTTTCGAACATGAATTTACGTTGAAAATAGGTAATTCACAAGTTCGAATAGTCATGGCGGCTAGGAACTTACATTTTTTGATTTTGCCAAGTTCTTCACTGTTTAGACTAAATAAGAGTGCTATTATATAATAGATGTGATCAAGAACGATTTTATGCATTTAAAATGAAGAATAAACTATTTAGACTAAATAAGAGTGCTATTATATAATTGGAGGCTTTGGTTAAAGCAAGTTACAAATATACATGTTGTATGCATCTTAGTGGTATGCTATGAGAAAAGGAAGTCAATATGCTTAATTGAATAGTTAGAAATTCCTATAGGTAACAAATTTTCAAGGAACTAATAAGAAAATATTTTAATATTAATATGTAACAAATACTTGTGAGTACGAGTACCATGATATTCACTCCTGTCCCGTTAAAAAATGAGTAATGAAAATATCTGTGGGTGTGGGTCTTTTTTGCCATCTCTTTAACACTAACAATGCTAGTGGACTTTAAACATTGGTGTTAGAAGGAGGGCATACGAAACTGTTGTCCCTTAGCCTTGATTGTGGGGGCTTGTTCCAATATGACAAAAGTTTCATATCGCTTAGGAGTCAAGGTCAAGGATAATTTATAAATACCTTCGTTTCTCAACCCACTAAAGCGACTTTTAATAAGAACAAAACTATGAAGACCATTAAGCACCAAAACAAATAATA
Organism: Pachyrhizus erosus; assembly: GCA_026544285.1. Lineage (NCBI taxonomy): Eukaryota > Viridiplantae > Streptophyta > Magnoliopsida > Fabales > Fabaceae > Pachyrhizus > Pachyrhizus erosus. The sequence continues at coordinate 872 of JAMLFT010010581.1, forward strand.
TGTTGAATGTAGTGACACTAACGATACCAATGGACTTGAGATTGGAACAACCACAAACCATATTAATGAAGTTAATATATTATTATTATTATTATTATTATTATTAGTATTATTATTATTATTATTAGTATTATTATTATTATTATTATTATAACCTATTTTAGTATGTGTGAAAACCAATGTGACCACTACAAGTGCACATGTCAAAGTACTTGCTATTATTATTACTCAATGGACATGAAAACCCCTCCCACAAAACCCCAAGCACTAGTTTTACCACCTCTTAGCTTTGCATGTTGAGATTATAGCCATCCTTGCTAAAGACAAATTGGTGAAACTTTGTCGATTTGGAGTTATGACCTCATTTTCTTAAGGCAATCTTGAATACTATTTATTCTCTTTGGTAGTATTTTAGATTGGTGAGTCCTCTTCACAATGTAATTAATCCCATGTCATTTCAAACTTTGTACAACTATTAGTGATTTTTGAACTACAACCTTTCATGTTGACTATAATGTTGTTGTGTAAGAACAATAAACTGTTATGTTTGGAATGGATTGATGCTTGTGATACCACTCATCGAAGTGCTATGAAAATCACAAATTTTCCAAAAATATTTATAATAAAGGCTTAGCTTAAGTCATATTTCCAAGGACACAATTCATTGCTTTTTAGGTTATAACTAAAATGGGGGCGGGGGACTGGGTGGTGGAATTAGGTTTAAGCAAAATCAAATTAAGATTGAAAATAGATTTGAGAGATAACCCAAAGATCCATTGCTTTATTAAATTATCACGATTCTATAAAGTATAAAACACATTCATGAATCATGTAATCAATTCAAAATCATGATATTATCACCTCATATTTATTCATCAAAATTAGAAATGTAATCATGTTTATGAATTTAGATGAATTCAAACATCATTTTAAATTAACATAAGTAACTAATCAATTACTGTGTAACCTTAATCCTAATTCAATTTCCTAAATCAAACTATAATCATCCATCTATTTAAAAAATTGATTAGAGAAAAGAAGAGAAAACATAATTCATAAATTTGAATATTAGAACTCACACCTACTTAGGCGTAGAAATCCCTTGATTAAAATGTGAATAGTATTCCATGATGTTCATCATAGTTAGCTTCTCACCAAAAAAACAAAAATGGAGACTTAAAGAAGAAAGAGAAATGAAATTTTAGATAGAGGTAGAAGAAAGTAAACTAAATTTTATTCCATCTAAAGTTACATGTCTGTTCGTTACAAATTTAAGTGTATTTAAAAGTCTAAACAATTAACTAATAACTACTAACCAACAACTAATGACTAACAACTAATAACTAATACACATGTGTTCACACACATGTGTGAAAAAAATGCAAATGTGAAAACAAAAATAAATGCTAATTACAAAGTTTATGCCTAAAAAGGAAACTTCATAAGTAGTAATTTGCAGCAAATTTCAATCCCTTTAGTGACTTACACAAAATTAACAAAAATAGACATTTGGGGTCCAATAAAAAAAATCAATTAAAAGGGTAAAAGTGTTCTTAAGAGTAAATATATCTAAAATAAAAAATTAATGAATGTAAAACTAATGCTCTATTAATTACCCTTACACTTAACTTTTTGCAGTCTCACAAAACTCAATTGTTGATCCAAAAGCAAAATAGAGAAAAATACAAAAGGGAAAACAAAAATAAGCACAATGAACAAACAAAAATTTCACACTTTCCTATGAATCTAAAAAATGTAGAAATGTGAGTAAGAATGTAAACATCCCAAGCATCAAAGAATTATAACAATCAAAAGGTACATTTTCAACATTCAAAAGTTAACAAAAGAACAAAACAAAAGGATAATGAACTAGAAGTTATAAAATCCTATTAAGATAAACACATTTAATTCTCATTATATAACTCTCCAAAGCTCTCAAGAGTTTAGGTTTGTATTTACCCTCAAGCACCACATGTAACAAGTATACCAAAATTTTGACAAGCCCTAATAATTACTAATTTGAAACACATGCAATTAAAAATTAAAAGGACTTTATTAAGGGTTGTAATGAAGCCAAAGGTAAAGGATGAAAGGTGGATGATATAAACATTTTTTTAGACTAAAACCAAAAAGAAAAGAAGAGCAATGAAGAATGAATCAAGAAGCATCAATGATATCTCAAAGAATCACATTAACATAAGTCAAATCAAGTATGTATGTGATTTTTTTGTATTGTTGAATTTTTCTTTCTTTTCTTTGAATTTGCATTTGGATTTTTTTATTTTTTTCTTTATCTTGTTTTTTACAAAAATAGAATGCTAGTTCAGCTAAACAACATCAACAAAATTAATGTGCATCAAAAGTCTCAAACTCATTAGGATAAACCTACACTTATTCAAAACTCATTCCCAAAACAATGCGAAAGATCTTTTAATTTCGAAGGTTAGGGTGCTTCCACGATTTTTTGTTCCAAAGCTTGTAATGAGCTATAAAATGAAACAAAGAGTTATATATAAGCATAAATGGGCTAAACAAAGAAAATAATGCAAGGTGAGATCATTTGGTTAGAAGCTAAACAGAAAATAAGTCCTTAATAATCTCAAGAACACATGTGCAACAATAAGTATAAAAAGAGTCAAAGAAAAATCAAGAATAATCTATCAAACATAGATAAATCACACAAAGTATACAAAATAAAGCGCAAAATTCACAAGGATAAAAATCTATCACAAAATGAATTCACCATCAATTTGCCAAGAACTTATTAGACTAAAGATGTAAAAAATATATCCAAATCAAGGTATGAAACCTCTCAACCAAGAATTGTTCATCGACTCACAAATTATATAAATTAAGAATCCAATGAAAAACATGGAAGAATACGATCATATTACATGCAAAACCAATTAAAAACATGCAAAACAAGTAAGACACATATAAAACTAAAGCTAAAATAATAAAAAAACTAGAATCAAAACCAAATACTTCCCCCCACACTTAAATCACACATTTTACTCAATGTAAGTAAATCATGCAACGACAAGACAAATGCAACAAGTGTAAACAAAGTAAGGTAGAAACTTGCTCATCAAGGTGCAAAAATTTTCACTTTAGGAATGATGGGTTTCTCTAAAGAGATGTCCTCCTTTTTATGCTTTTCTCCCACTCTTGGAGAGAGTTGAAACTAAAATAAACAAACAAACGTGAAATAACAACTAAGAACATCAAAACTAAAGAACATTAAAACTAAAGACATTAAAAACTAAAAACATTAAAACTAAAGACATTAAAAACTAAAAACTAAAACATTAAAACTAAAGAATCATCCCACATGCTACATATATTTGTTTTTTGCATCATTTATCAATTTAGAAATGTACTTCCTAGATGCATGTGAGAGAAAAATGGAAGCAATAAGATTAGCAATATCAACAAACCCAATGAGTTTCTTATGATCTTTCAAGACTATTAACAACTTCTCCTCTTGGTCATCTTGGAGGTTGTTTGAAAACATTACATGAAGTTTCTTATTTGCTTCTATGTATACTTCATGTGTGCAAACAAAGACTTCAATTCCAAAGATGGTGGCTGCATAATGGATGACAATTGAGGCTTGTTTGCAACCACTACATTATTTATTGGTACCACACATGTGGTACAACATCCTCATCTTCATCCTTACCCTCCTCCAATTTTGTACTTGCAATAAGAGCAACACTAATCTTTATATAAATGACACACTCAGAAGCATCATCACAAGCACACTAAAAGTCAAGAGAGTTAGAAAGTTCTTCAAAATAAAAAAGTAAATTAGTTTCCTAAGGTGTTGAATTTTTTGCATCATTATTATGTTGCAACTCTTTGCCACTCTCTAAGGTAATGACACTATCATTCATTTTTGGATTGACAATTGGTTAGGAGTGAATGTATTCAGAATATTGGGATTGCAACTTGTTCACAATGGTGGCTAATTGGTCAATCTAAGTTTGTAATTTTTAACTTGTTACAAACATATTCTTTTGGAATTGGATGTTGTTTGTTACCATTTGCTTCAACAACTCCTCTAATGAAGGTTCATTATGTTGAAAAGGTTATTATTTACCTTCATATTGTTGTTGCACCTACATATTACCTGGTACAAGAAAATATCAAAGGTTAGGATGATCATTCCAACCAAGATTATACCTTCCAAAATATGGACCATATTTTTGCTGTTGATGAGGAATTCTAAATTGTTGGCTAGTTATGATTTCAGTCATATTTGGTGTAACCAATTCTTTCAATGGCATATTATCAAATCCAAAATTAGGTGAAGGAATACTTTCAAAACTACAACTACTAATAGAATTAGAGATAATTAAAAAAAATTAGAAACAAAAAAAAATTTTGAGACAAAATTGTCACTACTATTGTGACTACTACTATGATAAACTATAAAACTATTCTTATTAATTATATTTAACTTATCAAATGTTATATCAATTTCACAATTAAATGAAAACAAACCACTAGGATCAAGCAAATATGGCAACATGGAAACAACAGATTGAACTACCAAAAGTTATAACACTAGAAAAGATCCAAAAAATGGAAAACACTATCAAACAATTTTTAAAAATTTTCTAGCACCAAATTAAATGTCTAAAAAGAATTTATGATTTTCTAAATTTTTTGGTGATTTTTAAAAATCTTAAAATACTTAAAAAATTGAAAAGTGGTATGTGAATTTGTTCCTTACTACTGGTAAAATTTCAACTTATTCGAAGATAATCAACAAGAAAATTATCAAAATACCCTTGCCCTAAAACTAATACTAGATCAAAGAACTACACAAATCTAACCTCAAAGTAACCCTCTAGAGTGTTACTTTCATCTAGAATATTGAAATCACTTGTGAAACCAAGTTACACATCTTGATTCCACTTTTGAAATGATATGCAATGCAAATTTTTTGCAACTCCTAGAAAACTAAAATTCAAGAAAAAAAAAACACTACAACACACTACACAATGAGTGAATAACATAAGGAAAAACACAAATTAATAAAAAAACATCAAAAACACTAATTTAACACAAAAATAATTTCCACAAACAACTTATGCTCAAAAATTAAAACCAAGACGCCATTGAATTATATGCCCTATAACGATGCTAGTTTTGATACCACTCGTCTAAGAGCTATCAAAATAACTAATTTCTCAAAAATATTTCTAATAAAGGTTTAACTCAGGTCAAATTTTCAAAGGCATAACTCATTAGTTTTTAGGTTTTAATTCCATTTTTTTTTTGGGTGAGGAAGGTTAGAATTAGGTTTAAGCAAAATGAGATTACGATTGAAAACATATTTAAAAGACAACCTAAGGATATATTACTTCAGTAAATTATCACAATTCTATAAAGTATAAAATGAATTATGAATCATGCAATCAATCTAAATTAATGAGATTATCATCTCACGTTCATTTATCAAAGTTGGAAATGCAATCGCGTTTCTAAATTTAGGTGAATTCAAACATCATTTCAAATTAATACAAACAATTAATCAATTATCGTGTAACCCTATTCTTAATTCAATTTCCTAAATCAAAACATAATCATGCATTTCGTTAGAAAATTGATTAGATAAAAGAGGAGAAAACATAATTCATAAATTTGAATATTAAGCATAGTAAAATTCAAACTTATTTAAGCATAGGAATCTTTGAATTAAAATGTGATTAGTCTTCCATGATTATTTTTATAGTTAGCTTTTTACCAAAAAATGAAAATTGAGAGTTGGAGAAGAAAGAGAAACAAAATTTGAGAGAGAGAGGTAGAAGAAAGTAAACTGAATTTTATCCCATTCAAAGTTATAAATTCAAGTGTATTTCAAACTCTAAACAACTAATTAATAACTAACTACTAAGTAACAAATACTAATTACTAACTACTAACTAACAATTAAAAACTAATAACTAACACACATGTGTGAACAAACATACAAATATGAAAAAAAAAATGTTAATTACAAAGTTTAAGCCTAAAAATGAATCTTTAAAGGTGCTAACTTGTAGCAAATTTCAACCTTTTGAGTGACCTACACAAAATTAACAAAGTTAGACACTTTGATCCAATATCACAAAAATTAATTAAAAGGATGAAAATTTCCTCAAGACCATGTTAAATCTATATAAAATGAAACATTAATGAATCTAATAATAATGCTTTATTAGCTAGCCTGATATCTATTTTTAGTAAAAAATTGACTTGATAAAGGTTCTATAGAATCTTGAATAACTCAGTTTGCATTTTTATAAAATTAATTGTGAATTTGATAAGATAAGTATGGATCTAGAGTGAGATTCTACAATTTGTTCTGTTGACTCCCGAATGGGACTTGACTTGAGGCAACTATGATAGTTGCAAAATTATGGGAAAAGTCCCAATGTTTTCTTGAACCTTTGAGAAGTTATCTACAAATTCTTAACCCCAAATATTGTGTTCTCTATTTTTGAGATTTTTCTCACCCAAACTATCTTTTTGTTGATTGTAATTGTCTTCAAGCTAATATATGACATTTATTTGCAACTTTTGGTTTTGTAAACTTTGTACTATGTTCCATCAACATTACCTACTTACATCTATATCTATATCTATATCTATGTAAACATATTACTATATTATTTAGTGTACTTTAAATCTTAATTCTTTTACCTTTCAAATCATACTTGATATTTTAACTAGCTTTACACACCTTTTTCTATCAAAAGATTATGATTTGGTTTTATGTGTGAGAAAAGGCTTGAGAAATAAAAAAGGGAAAACTTTATGAATGAGGGGCAAATGTTTTCCTTAATAATACATTCCATCCATGTATCTCTAATGCCATGAGTAAGAAAATTGAAATGAATCATGCATCACGACATCCTAGACTTAGTGCCACTCCTAGGATTTAGGGTCCACCTTCAAGGTTTAGTGCCACTCCCAAGCTTAGTGCCACTTCTAAACCTAGTACCACCCTAGACTTTATATTATCCTAGGCTAGGTGTTGTTTCAAGTTCTAGGTTATTCCACAGTTTAGTGTCAAAGATATCATATAAATACTATTTTGGTATCCCATGCATGACATCATTAATTGAAAGGTTAAAATTGACTAACATAGGAATCATACACTGGATTCATATAGAACAACTAACCCCCAATGTGATGATTGGATGTACTAGTTGATGACATTTGCAATGCTCTGTTAAATTTCTACCTTGTTGTGTATGTTAATAATTTGAATGCAACATCTACATGTGACTATTCTTACCTTTTGTGCAGTGAGGTATTAAGCGATTATGCTTAAGATAAGGTATGATTTACAATTATTCATTTAATATGGAATAAGTAGTTTTTTTTTTTTTTTTGTACTTCTCGCTGCGCATGTCATGTAGGTGTGGTTGTTAATCTTAATCTTGGCATGACACAATGAATGGTTATGGGAATAATTATGTGAAAGTTCCAGGCAGGATATAAATGTATTGTACATGAAATCTTGACTGGTAGTTGTGTGTAAAGAATTGACACTGCAGGAGAATGTATATATAGATATATATAATCCTATAATTACGTTATACTGGTATGCGTGTGCTAAGGCTTTATGTCTCACCGCACCTTATTTTGTTCCTTGGCCATGGCGGCCTTGCTTGACGCAAGCAATGGATGGACAAACAACGTGGCAAAAGATCACTACAAGAGATAGAAAATAGGAAGCTCAACACTACTAAGAAGATAGTATATCTCATGTGAAGACCTCTTCTATTGGGGCACCCTCCTTAGTCATGAGGATTTGGATACACCTTAGTAATTAGTATTTTTTTTTTTATTTCTGATAGACATATGAAAATGGGTAAAGTTTATTATCAGCAATGGATTGGGATGGTTAATTTATTTGGATGAATGAATTTTACTTAACGATTATTCAAATAATTCATTCTACAAACTTGTCATACTTATTTTCTATTATTGATCATAAGAAGAAACTTTTATTTTAATGCATGTGACAATGTATACATATTTCTTTCTCCGAATACCTTGCATTTAATTGTTTATAAGGTAAAAATAATACTTATAATGTTATCAACTTTAATCAAACAATATTTTTATCATCCTATTTTAAAAATAAATTAAGTTCTAACGTCAACAACCCAAGTCCCTACAATAAATCAGGTAGCATATGCATTAGTCTTATTTGTTTGTCTGGTTAAATTTTATTTCAGCCACTTCACCAGAAAAATCTCCAAGCGAAATTCCAGAGACAATTCATCAACATAAGTCTGCATAGAAGAATATGGTTTCATTTGAAGAACCAAGATTGCTCAGGAAGCATGTTTTGACTATAGGTGTCTCATATATGCGTTAATCGTCAATTCATGAATCCTAACTTCCTCAGGAAAGAAAACGTAGATCTTGTTGAAAGACAATCAATAAGAACGCAAAGCAACAACATAAGAAAAAAAGAATTGAAGAAAAGAAAAACATCCATGCTAGGCATGCAAAGCAATCTTGGGATGAACTGTCATGTTTTTTTTTTTTTTTTTTTTTTTTTTTTTATGTTTGAAAAGGAAATATCTGGATTATTATTCATCAAAACTCAAATTGTTTACCTCCAGAAGGATAGAAGATTGAATCTGACGGGGATAATCTTCTACCCAATACATTTACTTTGAAATAAAAGCAAATTTAGCTAAGCTGTCCTCTGCCATATTACCAGCTCTTTTTATAAAGGACAACTCACAACTATCATCTTCTTTAAATGACTCCCTGCAACACTATCATCTTCTTTATTCCATAAATTAAAAACTTGCAAACAGTTAGTCTCAAAATTGACATAATGAAAACACATGGATTGCCACTTTCATAACCCACCTTAGACAATAAGCTTCAGCAACGTGTGGACTATAGCTAGAAGGTTGAAACTCAGTAGCAGCACCCAAGACATTCCCCGAGGAGTCTTTGAAAATTACTCCTAGTCGAATACCATTATTTTCCTTTAAAGCTATATCGAAATTACCTTTTATGCACCCCTCAGCAGAAGGTAACCGTCGCATCATAGGCTGGTTGGACAAAATTTCAGACTTAACATTGTTTTGGTAGTGTGCCACTGCCAAAGTTTGATTAGTTTGCTGCATTCTGTTTTAAAAAATCCAAAGGTTTCTTCTCTTCCAAATTGCCCAGAGAATATTAATATCATACCAATGGCCTGACCTTCCTTTAAATTTAACCAGCCACTGATCCAATCTGTGAAATTTGTGATTAAGTCATCAATGCAGATAGATAAAGGAGAGGCAAACCAAATACCTCTAACTTGGTCACAGGTCAGCAAAGCATGCAATATGGACTCAGTTTCTTCCCCACAACATGGACAAATATCATCAACACAAACAGCTCTCATTTTAAAATTTTCTTTCATAGGAATACTACTCTTACAGGCTCTCCAAACAAAATTCTTGCATTTTGGTACTACATCAACCACCCAAAGTTTTTTCCAATGAACCCCCTGCATAGTGCTCGATTCAGCCTGGGACTTAGACATCGTTTCCAATGCCACATGGTAACCAGATTTCACAATGTATTGACCATGATCAGTATGTTTCCATATCAGCAGGTCTGGAAGTGGCATTCTAGGAATAGGAATTGCAGCAATGTTAGAGGCCACTTCTGGAGGGAAAGACATATTTATTTTTTGTTGATCCCATTGTGATTTATCTTGGGAAAACAGAAAGGCCACACAGATACCAGTGTCAACCTCATAAGGAAAAGAGCTGTGAATTCTGTTATCTCGCAGATTAGGTATCCACCTATCCTTCCAAATTTTTGTAGTTTATCCATCACCTATTCTCCATATAGTACCTTCCTCCCATTATCCACCTACATTCCGTAAGACTCTTCCACATATAGCTAGAATTCTTTCCTCCCTTGGCTTCCAATGGATGTAGCCTGGGAAAGTATCTAGCTTTTAGAGTGGTAGTCAATAAAGAGTCCTCCATGCAAATGATTCGCCACCACTGTTTACAAAGAAGAGACATATTGAAAGCTCTGGAAACTAGAAAACCAAGTCCAACATCAAACTTTGGTTTAGAGAGTTTTCCCCAACTAATCCGCGGTTTTTTTTTTTCTTATTTTTTATTTTATTTTTTTATTTATGTTTCATCCCATTCCCAAAAAGAAACGCGCAATCATACTTTCAATTTTTGAACATGTAGAAATTGGCAAAGCAAAACAGCTCATATCTAAATTATATATATGAAAATGAAAATATATTTAAAATTGAATATTTTAAAATACACATTTATATAAATTAGAATAATATATGATATTTGAAAATCTTTAATTGTTTGAATATATATTAATATCTACAATTGTTTTTATATCCTTTTTATAAATACTAAAACGCATATCTTCTAACAAATAAATTTGTAAAATTATAAAAATATTTAGAAATATATTAAAAATTATAATGATATAAAATTTATGGGTAACAAACTTAATACACCTATAGGGCACCAGATATGGTCATAATATATAAAAACAAAAAAGAATTAGTTTTATAAATTACTACTATAATTTATATTTTATGTATAGTATCTGTGCATTTATTAATTTTTTTGTTTTCCAATTGTATGTTTATATTTGTTTTATGAAAATATATTAAAAATTATGATGGTAAGTATTAAATATGTTTATTTTTATTATAAAAATTTAATTATTAAATATATAAAATTATTTATTAGTTAAATTACACAATATCTTGTAATTTTTTTTATCAAATAATTTTATTTTTGAATAATTACCCTGTAAATAAAAGGTGAAAGATTAATAA
>JAMLFT010010582.1:0-11713 GCA_026544285.1 Pachyrhizus erosus
TTATTATTATTATTATTATTATTATTATTATTATTATTATTATTATTATTATTATTATTATTATTATTATTAGTTGTTCTCGATAGTGATAATGAGAGATGAAATATCTAGATGTAAGTGTAATTATGGATGCAATTATAGGAGAAAGTGTTCGAGAATTTGTAGGAGAGGTAGGAGGAGTGGTGGCAATAGTTAAGTGTCATGAAAGAGGAACATGTGATGTCCATAAGGGCGATGGGAAATGACGACTATGTTCTTGTCTAACGACCCCTCTCATCAACATTAGGCAATGGAGGGAAGGATCAACTATAGTGATACAATTTAATTTTGAGATTCAAGTAGAGTAAGATAGGTTAAGATTCATGAATCATGATTCACAACAATTTACAACAAAAACAGCATGTAATGAGTTAAGATTCATGATTCACATTACCTTTTCATTTTAATAGTTATATAAAATAAATAAAAGAAATTTGGTGCCTCTTCAAAAATGGGACTCTAATTGGTCACCTAACTTGACCATGTTCAAGACCACCACGGATCATATATAGGTCGATGTGTTGCATGGTATGACTTTAACTAATTCACACTTTACTCTTCATGAACATTAGCACTTGGTTGTTATTTTCCTTAACTAGAATGTTGTCATAATATTTTGCTCCATTTGAAAAAAAGATAAGCAAAAAGATTTAAAGAATTTAATATAGCAAGTGTTTATAAAACTTATATTTTATTAAATGTATTTATCTATGATACAATTTTCATACATGTGTTTGATCATATAAAACTATAAGTATATACCAAACAATTAATAGTGATGAATAGGCAAGCTTCAAAGGTGAAGAAGAATAAATGAGTATAACTATACTAAACTTTTGGTTACTTTTTTCTCTTTATTTTCTAATTATTCTTTTTTCCATTTTTTAGATTTGGTTAATTTTGTGTTTATCTATAAAGTTATAAGAAAATCAATGGAACTAAGAGAGAGTTTTTTTTTTTTTTTTTCATAAAACACATGTTCAAGATCATTCAAGTAGAAATTGCTAATTCCTTTGAGACAATTTTTCTTTTCACAACTTAATTAGTTTTGTTCAATAGTGATGGATCATGAGTTATAGTTTTTTAACATGACATTGAAACTATAAAGATTTGACAATTCAAAACTTTTCACACACAAGAAATAAATGTAGTGACAAATTCTTTGGTAGATTATTTCATTAACAACACTAATACCCTATACGTAGAATGTATCATCTACACATATACGAATATTTAATTTCATAATATATAGGTATATAAATCTTAATGTATAGTTATTTTTTGTAAACGACACTGAATATATTTTGTTAGAAAATATATTAGGAAATTCGTTGTGAAAATGTACCAATTCAATGTGAGAATAGTTGTCAAAATATAGTTTTGTGATTTGTAACAAGAATAATTTCTTTACATAATGCAATGTTTTTTAAATAATTAAAATATTTAATGTAATGTATAAAAAAATATCACTGTAATGTTTTTTAAATAATTAAGAGAGTTAATGTAGGTATAAAAAACTAAAAGGTATTAGAAGAAATTTGACAAAACCTCATGAGATATTAGTGTAATATACTCAATTATAATTACAATAAAATAACTTATATATTAAATATATTTATATAATTAAAAAAATATTAATATGTAAATTATATTGAAACTACATATTAATATTTTATTAATTTGTATGTCTATTGTAAAAGTAATTTGCATATTAAAAATAAATTACATAATTTGTATACATTACATAAAATAAATTTGATGAATAATTAACATAATAATTTATGTCATTAAATTACTTTTATAATTAGAATAAAATAAGAATAATTGTTTTACAAATTAAAATTTGACTAACTCATGCAATAATAATGTGTAGAATATATTTTTTATTTCCTAAACTAAAAAAAATAATTATTACTAGACGTGTTAATCAATTAATAAGAGATTATTTCAACTTAATTATAGGTTTTAAATTTGAGTCTTAGATATGTAACTATGCTAAATAGTTAAAGGAAGAGTTTTGTCATGTATAGTAGTCTTATTCAACTTCAATAAGATTGCCTCTAATAGAGGATGTAGTCTATTCTTTTTACAAAAAAAAGATAATTGACTTAATGGTTGTCTAAAGGGGCATAGGTCTTATCCTCATTCTGAACACTTAAATAAATTTTCAAACAATTTAGTGGGTTGAATTTAGTAGATAATAGTATTTAAGGGTTATTCTTTTGAATATGATTATATAGTTTTTAGATAAATATTTTTTTTCATAGTCTTTAATGTAGATAATTTCATTATTTTCTCTGGTTATATAAACTATTTGAGGATAATTTAATTTTTTTATTTTAATAGTGTTTTTCTTTTATAATTCATTAATTTTATTTTAAAGACTACTAATAATTGAATTTGAAACCAACAATTGATTTTATTAGTTTTTCATTTATACTAATTTGATTATAACTTATTTAAAAATTAAAAGTTATTTATTAGTCTTTACAAATAGGAAAAACTTATTATCAACACTAGTATGAGGGATTGATAACATAGGTTGTATTTGACAAAACTAGCTGAAAAACTTGCTAGATATTGAAAAGTTTGTTGGAAGCTTAAAAGGTGGTTGGTAGTTGAAAACTTTTGACTAGTAGATGAAAGTTATTAAGCTACTTTATTAAATCATAAATATTTGGATAAATTAGTAGTTGAACTAGCTAAAATTTATAAAATAACATAAATAGATGTATTTATGTAGTATTTCATATAAGTTTTAATTTTATTTTATTTTTGAAAATATATTTTGGTTATTTATAATTTGTGCTTAATTATTTTAAAACACTTGTAATTTTTTATTTATAGATAAATTATTTTAATTATATTTGTTTACTTTCAATTGTTATTTTTTTACTATTCATCTTATAATATATCTTAAAATATTTTCAATCAAATATTATAAATAGTATAATGGTTAAATAAATAGTGTAATATGAAAATATTCAAAATATAATAATAAAAATAAAACAAACTTATTTTCTATTATCATCAACATCGTATGTAATAAAAAGGTAAAAATGAGAAAATTCTACTTTATGTAAAAATAAAAGGTAAAAATAACAAAATACTACCTTATAAGTGAATTTTGAGAAAAAAATATAGTAAAATTTTACCTTATATAGAAAAGATTAAAAAATTTAATAAATATTCAAAGACAAAAAGTGACTAAACATAAAAAGTTATAAGGTAAAAGCTAACATTTTAAAAGTTACTATTTAAAATAATACATTAAAAAACACTAAAGACTACTCAAGAAATGTTGTTTACTCAATAGTCAAACAAGTTTTTCAATGAGTAATACAAAGTTATAATCTAACTAAAATATTTTGTCAAATATAATCTTAAGATTTTAGAAACACCAACACACTTTACTATAACATCCTGTTTAAAATAACAAATAATCTTGTTTGTTTTGAATAAATAAAATAGCATAAGAATAACTAAAAGATGTTTTTTTAACAAAAATTTTACTTGTGTTTAGAATGATCTTGTGATCTAGATATATTAAAATTTAAAAATTATAATTATTTTGGAAAGATTATTATAATTATTAGAGTGAAGAAAATTTATAATCAAAATTAACATGAGGTGAATGGTAGTATAACTTCAAGAAATTTTAAACAAAATAACTTTAACTAAATTGATAAAAAAAAATACAAATGAATAAATGCACTTGGGTTTGTAGAAAATAGTGAGGTAAAATAGATAATAAATATTAAATTAAAACAAAAATGAGATTTTACAAAAATATGTTGGAAGTAGAAAATAAGCAGAAATAAGAAAAGAAAATTCTAAATCTAACATTTTGGATTTTTGGATAATAAAATAAGATTTTGTAAACGTATATATATAAATATATTAAAATAAATTAAGATAAAATATGTAGATTTATAAAAATATAGGAATAGAAGAGAGAAATACAAATAAATTTATAGCATTTTTAGAATAATTAACAACCAGAAAATATTAAATTTTTACAATAAAAAGAAAAGTTGGAAAAGAGAAAAATCTAGAAAAATGGTAGCTGGGTTCGAACCCAAGTCCTAGGGGAAGGTAGCAAAATGCATTACCACCTGGGCTACCTATTATGGGTGGAGCAGATTCTTAGACGCACCAGGTCAAGGGAAGGAATAAAGGGGAACACATTGACTACTATGCTGCTAGGGCCATCCACATTTATAATAGGAAATAATAAACATAAGAGCAACTCCTCTCTAAAAATAAGAAAATAAGCCAAAACGGGTGTTAATCATAATCAAACCTAGGCCTTGGTAAAGGAAAGATGCGCCTCGAGCGTGTTCTACCACTAAGCCAATTCGTTGGTGGTGATATTTCGTCACCTTTGATTTTATTGTAGGAATAATAGAAACACTTGGACCGCCATTACAACTGTTAAGTAAGCTTCTTCCTCCTCGAGCCTTCCCCCTACAACTCGACATTCCTAAAGCTTAATGACCCTACGTTGTACCTGCCACATTCGCCCACTCCCTACGAACAAAATAGACCTAAAATGGAACAAAGGCATGCTATAAAATGAGGGACCTTGTGGAGGAAGAAGATGAGAAAACAAAAAAATGATTCAAGAAAATTCTCTATGAATTTGAAACTCTTTCCCTTACTTTTCCTCACAAATAACTTTGTTTTTATCTTAGCTACATTCTAGTTCAATCAATTTGGCAAAAGGGAGGAAGAATCAGAAATTCGCAGGGATGCCGAAGACTCGTCTAGAAATTTAAAAGCTTCATCAGAATTTCAAAATTCAAGTAGGAGGAATGCCTATTCTTCAATTCTTTTCTTTGAAATTGTTATAATGATGTGAAATTCCATATTGTAAGGAAGACCATGATGAATTGTTACAATTCAAAAAGTTAATTTCTTCATTGTTAGTCAACGCTGTCTTAACACGTTTTCGATTAAATTTTGTTATGAATGTTATCCTAAACTTCATCTAATTATAGATTACATAATATTGATTGAACGAAATGATCAAATTACTTTATTTATGAAATATTTGTAGAATTTGAATGAATTTCTACAAGGGATAATTTGGAAATTCAAAAATGAATTTGTTGTGGACTTGTGAGATATGTTGAGAGAGAAGGAAAAGAAGAAGATTTTAGAAAATAGGGAGAGGGAGAGGAGTGAGTGACAAACAGGAGAAGGGTAGGAACGAAGAGGAGAAAGAGTTGCAGGGAGAGAAGAAAGTCAAAAGAGAGACAAAGAAAAGGTAGAGAGAGAAACTGAGAGTAAAAAAAGAAAGTAGAGGGAGAAAGAGAGAATAGAAAGAGAAAGAAAGTAAGAAGAATAATAAATTACCAATAATATATGACTTAATAATAATAAATAAATTTCTATTTATTTTTCTTTCCCCTATTTTCACTGCAACATTATGGATATTTATTTTAATGTATACAATTGATAGGACATGAGAAACTAATCTAATTCCTCTAAATTATTGATGATTATTATCTGTTATAAAATTAATATTTGAAATTATCAAAATTGATTACTTGCATCTACTGACAATTGCAAAATTATAGAATGTAGTGTTAAGAAATTGTCTCTAGGAGACAAGACTTGGGCAAAAAACCCTAGGATAGTGGATTAAGTGTGATGTGTGAAAGCCATGAAATGTTGAATGATTATGTAATGAGTAAATAGTATAGAGGTAGGAATAAAAATAAATACTTGATCCTACACAAAGATGATTGATCACTTGATGTGAAGTGAATTCATCAAGGAAATGTTGCCTCTAAAGTTGAAATAAGTACCAAGGAAATCATTTATCAAAGATGATGGAGGGAGTTGTTGCTTAAGTATAAACATGTGAAATAAGAATGGAGAATTGCATGGGTTGACCAAAAAAGGTACTTGAGGAATGTACAGAGGCTCGATTGAGTCCTTAGGGATAGATAAGGTGTCAAGTTGTGAGTGGCTCTAGAGATAGAGCGTGTCACAAAATTGGCTTGGTGTTTTCGACAAGGCAGAGCATACCAAGATCCAGTTGAGAGTATCCTGATTCGAGTACTAAGCAGGATATGTACTCTTGATCTCACCCATAATGCAGACCTGCATTTTAATGACACGTTTCGTGTAATTCTTCTGAATGAGCCCTAAACGATTAGAAATCTTAAATAGGTATTATACGATGAGATGAGAGTACACTATAGTTACTAAACTTGTATGTGTATGTAAAAAATAAATGGCTCATTCTTACAAGCCCACCTTTCAGATACTGATAGCGAAAGAATTTCATCCTCTATTTCACTTGATGATCATACTCTTAGGGGGCAGATGGACGACTGACCCTTGTTTGAAGATGACACCTTCATCGAATATGTGAGATTTGCCTTTATGTCTAGCAATGTCATACCTCATGGGCAATTCTCCCACATAGACATACCATTGACTTTGACACAGACACTGCCACTGCCACCTAGATATGCTGAAATTCCACCTATTACTCTCGCAACTCCCAAACGAGCCCAACCCCTGTCAAATTCAATTCCTTCTACAAGCTCAACCCCAAACAAAGTCAATAATCAAGGAGGAAGGGAAGAATCATTAGAAGAAGAAGACCCTTGTGAATGCTCGGAATAGACTTTGTATAGGATATTATTAGTTAATCAGTTACTCATATGTTTTGATAAAGATCATAAAAGCACAAAGTTTATATTCTCAATTTGTTATATATATAATATATTTTACTTTGAGATTATATGGAATTGATCTTTCCTATTATAGATTGTTTATTATATAATGCATGTTTGATATTAAGAAGGACAGTTGAATGAAGAAATCTAACTCTCTTATGGATAAGTTTTTAAATTTCGTGCTACCAAAACTTAATTTAATTAAAAGAAATTATTTTCAAAATTGTAAAAGTTTCAAATAAATCAAATAATTAAAAAGGACGTTACATTAAGTTGGTATTAGAGTAGTTCATTTTATCAAGCTTGTGGTAGAAACCTAACCATAAGTGCTAAATGAGGTTGACTGGACCTACACTACTTGGGCAATAGTTAAGATTGTGTGAGGCATGCTGATTAGTATGAATAATTTCATGAACAACTTGATTAAACCTAACTTTGTATGTGATAGACGACATTGTTAGGTAAAACTTGTTTGCTTGGAATATTTGGCAACCTAGAAAACTAAGATAGAAAATGAATATGGATTATTTATTGTGTTACCAAGAATCGATGGCAAGACGACCAATTAACAACTCAACCCAAAAATTATTAGAACGTATGGCTGAAGTCTTGGAAAAGATAGTTTAGGATCGGGACGAGGAACCAACTTAATATAGGGGTCTAACTATTTTCAAAAGAAATAATCTCCCAAAGTTTAACGACTATTTTAACCCAAAAGGGGCCCAACATTGGCTATCAAAAATAGAAAAGATTTTCAGTGCAATGTCTTGTATGGAATAACACAAAGTGAATTTTGAAACCTTTATGTTCATTGGGGAAGTTGAAAATTGGTGGTAAATCATGAAACCTTCCTTACCTAGAATCGAAAATGTTATTCCATAGGAAGCATTCAAGTAGAAATTTCTCGACAAATATTTTTCGGAAAACTTTCCACAACACAAGGTCAGAGAATTTGTACAGTTAAAACAAGGAAATATGACTGTAGGAAAATATGTAGCTAAGTTTGATGAATTGTTGAATTTTTAGCCATATTTTGAAGCAAATGATGAACAAGCAATCTGTTCTCAATTTGAAAATTGATTACGACCAAAAATCAAACAAGTAGTAGGCTATCTATAAATTTTTTATTAACCCACCCTCATGAGTAAGTGTAGAATTTACGAAGAAGATATGAGGGCAAGACAAGCCTAGTGAAGGTCGAGAGGCCCACAACAACATTCTCAAAGGGGTTTTAGTCAATGATAGAAGCCTTATAAGAGATCTCGACAACATAATAATGGGCAAGGATAGAGAAAGCACTCTTTTGGAAGCTCCATTTCGTCAACACTTTGTCCTGATGTTAGTACTCTTCTCAAATGCTATAGATGCGACAATCCACATTACTTGAGGGACTGCCCTCAAAAAATAAATACTTTCCATAATTGTGGCAAGGTCTAACACATAACAAAAGATTATTGGTCCCCCAAGAAGGAAGTTGTCAGCACAGGAAAGACCATTAAGGGTATCACAAATCAGCAATCTGGGAAGGTATTTGCCATGAGTGGCTCTAAGACTGTTTCATCCGATGATCTCATTCGTGGTAAGTGGATCATAGACAACAGACTCTTAGACATATTATATGATTCAAGTGCCACCTATTATTTTATATCACATGATTGTGTTAAGTGTTTATCATTGCCTATAACTTCATTGTCATATTAGTTAGCTGTAAATACCCATACTAACGAACCTGTAATTACTAACCTAGCCTGTTTGAATTGTTCGATATCATTAGAAAGTTGAAGCTTTCTAATTAATTTGATTTGTCTTCCTTTATCCAGCCTGGATATAGTTTTAGGTATAGGCTGATTATCTTTTAACTATGTCATCTTAGACTGTCATCACAAAACTCTAGATTTTGGAACCTTTGACCAAAATATCAAAGAGCCTTCAAATTATAATCCTACTAAACCCGATAATATATGGGAGGAAACTTTCAAATCTATGTGGCAATATTCTCAATGAAAATAAGAGTCATTGTGGATGTCAGTAGTCTTTCAATGGTCCACGAGTTTCCAGAAGTATTCCTTGAGGATGTAATGGAATTTCCCCTTGAGAGGGAAGTAGAATTTATCATAGATCTCATATAGAGTTCTAGTCCAATTTCAATAGCCCTATATAGGATGCCTCCAAAAGAATTGGTAAAAGTAAAAAGTCAGCTAAAGGAACTACAAGACAAGAAATTCATTCGACCTAGTGTGTTGTTATAAGGAGCACCGATGTTACTTGTGAAGAAGAAAGATGGGAGCATACGTTTGTGCATAGACTATCGCGAACTAAATAAGGTCACCATCAAGAATAAATACCCACTTCCTAGAATTGATGATCTTATGGATCAGTTGAAAGGAGCTCAGGTATTCTCTAAGATTGATCTATGATAGGGATACCACTATATCAAAGTAAAGAGTGAAGATATACCAAAGACGACATTTCTGATGTGTTATGGGCATTATGAATAACTAGTGATGCCTTTTGGAGTGACAAACGCCCTTGCTATTTTTATGGATTACATGAATAGGATCTTTCATGAATACCTAGACCAATTCGTGGTAATTTTCATCGATGACATCTTAATCTACTCAAAAACTCTAGAAGAACATATTGAGCACCTAAGGATCATGTTGCAAACATTAAAGGAGTGATAACTACATGCCAAACTCTCTAAATGTGAGTTTCGGTTGAAAGAAGTAAGTTTCCTCGAACACATGGTGTCTAAGGAAGGAATTGTCATGGATCCCTCAAAACATAAGGCGATCATGCAGTGGAACTCTCCAATGACTATAATAGATATCAGAAGCTTCCTAGGCTTAGTTAGCTACTATCGAAAATTCATTGAAGGATTCTCTAAGTTTGTTTTACCTCTAACCAAGTTAATAAGAAAAGCTTAAGCCTTCATTTAGGATGAGACAATGATGACAATTTTCAAGAATTGAAGAAGAGACTGACCACTGCACCAATATTGATTCTACTAGATCTTGAGAAGAAGTTTGAAGTATACTATGATGCCTCGTGCCAAGGCTTAGGATGTGTGCTAATGCAAGAAAGAAAGGTAGTCGTTTATGCTTCAAGACAACTAAGACCCCATGAAGGAAACTATCCAATCTATAATTTGGAATTAGTTGTTGTGATCTTTTCCTTGAAGATTTGGAGACATTACCTCTATGGATTAAGATTCGAAGTATTTAATGATCACAAGAGCTTGTGGTATCTCTTTGATAAGAAAGAGTTGAATATAAGGCAAAGAAGGTGGATGGAGTTTTTAAAAGTTCATGATTTCTAATTATTGTACCATCTTGGTAAGGAAAAATTGGTAGCAAATACACTAAGCAGGAAATCACTACATTTATCAGCAATGATGGCAAAAGAATTATAGCTTATTAAGAAATTCAAAAATCTCGACCTAGTAGTCGAAGTGAGCCTTAAGAGTTTATACTTAGGAACTTTGACAATTACAAATGATTTTTTAGAATAAGTTAAGGTAGAACAACGAGAAGACCAATCCCTAAAAGGAAAATTAAGTGTTGTGGGTGAGAACAAACGAAGAGGATTTCAGTTGAACACTAACAAAATAATCATTGTCAATGGAAGGATCTGTATTCCCCAAAACAAGAAGATAAGGAGAATGATCCTAGAAGAAGCACATACCCAACACCACAAAGATGTGTCAAGATTTAAAGAGAAACTTTTGGTGGCAAGGACTCAAGAGAGATCTGACTAGGTTTGTAGTGGCTTGTTTGACATGTCAGAAGGCAAAAGTAGAACACCAAAAGCCCTTTGGACAACTACAACCTTTTAATATTCCAGAATAGAAATGAGATAGCATTTCCATGGATTTCGTCACAAGACTACCAAGGATAATGACCGAATAAGACACCATTCGGGTAATTATAGACAAACTGCCTAATTACGCCCATTTCTTATCCATCAATATTTGTTACTCACTAGAAAAACTAGCACAGTTGTATCTCAAAGAAATAGTCAGACTACATGGAGTTCCATCAAGCATAATTTTGGATATAGATCCTCATTTTACTTCAAGGTTTCAGGGTAGCTTACAAGAAGCTTTGGGACCGAAGCTAAGACTTAACACAACATATCATCCACAGACTGACGGATAGACTGAAAGGACGATCTAGTCACTAGAAGACCTACTAAGGGCATGCGTGCTAGAATAAAAAGGAAGTTGGAATGAATTTCTACCTCTAGTAGAGTTCCCTTACAACAATAGTTTTCACACAAGTATAGGTATGGCACCCTATGAGGCGTTATATGGTAGGAAGTGTAGAACACCTTTGTGTTGGTTTGAAACTAGTGATTCCTTGCTGTTGGGACCAAAGGTCTTGTAGCAAACCACTGAGAAGGTAAAGGTCATTAGGGAGAAACTATAGGCAACTCAAGACCGTAAAAAAAGCTATTATGACAAAAAGAGAAAGCCTATGGAATTTCAGGTAGGAGAACATGTTTTTGAAAGTAACCCCCACTACTTGAGTAGGTAAAGCCTTGCAATCTCAAAAACTAACACCCAAATTTTTTTGACCTTATCAAATCAATTGGCCTGTTGCTTACCAGATAGCTTTACCTCCAATCCTGACCAATTTACACAATGTCTTTCATATGTCTCAACTTAGAAAGTAAATCCTTGATCCCTCACATGTAATCGAACCTGATCATGTAACAATTAGAGAGAATTTAACTTATGATGTCCTGCCAATACGAATCAATGATCGAAGAATAAAACAACTTAGGGACAAGAACATCAACTTAGTCAAGGTGATTTAGAGTCCAACAAATGAAGGTGATGTAACTTGGTGATCGAGGTCGTACTCGGGTCAAATAAAATGCAATTAACTGCAGTATACTAGAAAGTGACTCCTAGGTCGTCTCTCAAGGACCATATATATTCTCTCTATCATAGGATTAACACAAAGGGGGGGTGTTTT
>JAMLFT010010583.1:0-11713 GCA_026544285.1 Pachyrhizus erosus
TAGTTTTTTATTTTAATATTTTAATAATTTATTTTATTAATTTGTCACCTCATCGTAAAAAATTAAATAAAATAATTATGTGTAATTTTTTTATAAATTTTATTTTAAATTTTTATTATTTAAAAAATTGATAATATTATACAATTGATAAGAGATTTAAAGATATAATTTTAAAAAAATACTAAAAAAATATTTAAGCTTTTATTATTTGTCCAATTTAACAGTATAAAAATTAAAGAGTCCAGATATTTTGTAACTTGAAATATTATGAACACTGAAGATTTTGGGCGTGCAAAATGCAAGTAAATTGATCCGTGGGAAATTACCAGCTGAGTGTTTTCCTGTTGAGGTCGAAGTCAGGCTTCATGTATTAACTTCATGTTCTTCTGTTACATAAAACTTAGAATGTTCTTGAAAGTTGACATTCATGTTATAGTAGGCAAGTGTTACCTGACTCCACTCCGATTAATAGGATGTTTAAGACTGAGTGCATGTTTAGATTAAAGTTTATAAATTTAAAATTACAAATTGAATTTGTAAAAATAATCTATATTTTGTTTCTACAAAATTGACTTTACAAGTATAATTTTAATGGCAATCATACTTTCTTTTTCAGAGTAATCAAATATGTCATAAAATTAAGATTATTTTTAGTATGTTCAACATTTACAAGAAGTTACTCAACGGTTAACTAAATATACCCTGAAACATTAAAGAGCTGAAAACCTTAAAATATAAGTTTTATTAGTACAGTAATAGTAGATTTATATGAAATTCTAAAAGTATTCAGGTTTTTGTTCTTTTGTTTTTCTTTTTCTTTACCAGTTTTCCCTTTTTCTTTTGGTGCAATGACATTTCAATCAAACTTTGATTACATAATAAATAAAATATACGGGCTAGTCATTTTCTTATTTTTCTGCTCTATTTTCATTCCTCTTTTAAAATTTTTGCTTTTAACAATAATCTTAGCCCATAGACATCAGATCTTTGGAATGGATTTTCATTTATGTGGTTCTGTTTCCACTGTTGATTCGGAAATAGGTCAGAGAACTAAAAATCATCATATCATATACTTCCTATCTTCATAAAATCTAATCACACTTCAAAATAAAAAGTCACAGGTATAGAGAGAAGCAATATCTCAACATGTCCAAGTAGAAATTTTAATGCAAGAGGTTTCATAACTGCATGTCATCAAACAATAAAGGTGCCAGTTTTTGTTACATGAATCCCTTTCTCCAATGAATTTAACTAATGAACATAAAATTATAAATTGAAAAAGGTAAAATAATTGGGAACCTAATTTGCATTGAACTCATCTACATCTGTAACCTAATCCAAGAAGATGCAGTGCACTACCTTATGATCTTACCCATTGTTTTTACAAATTAAGTCGACAGATTATGCCGGTGCTACTCTTACTCAGAATGTATACTTCGCAGCTTTAGAATAGAGTATGCACACCTACTCAAGAAGCTTATTGCAGGTGCCTACACCAACAGCAGCAGCAAGATGCCATGCAGCATGAAGGTAAGGAGTTTTAGGAAATAAATCATCTGCTACAAAAAGCATACCACCAAGTAATGATGACATCTTATGCACTGTGTGAGCCATCCTCAAGTCTGGATCCTTCAATGCTCTTCTGGCAAATGCTAACTGAATAAAAGAGATAATGAGAAATGTTTACTTTTGGTTATCAACAAGATCATGTGTGTCTACTAGTTACTAAGATAGTATTTAAAGGTAACTATTAATCAGAAAAAAATATATTTTTAATTTCTATATTTTTATTGCTTCTTGTTTTTAGTTCATCAAACTTTTGTATTTAATATTTTTGTTTTAAACTTTATAAAATACGTATTTTTAATCTCTGAATTTTATAAAAATATATTTTAGTCTCTGAATTTTAAAAAATACATATTTTTAATATTTTCTTGTACATATTTTATAAACTGTTTAAAAGTAAGGAGTCACTAAAAATATGTATTTTATAAAATTTAGGAACTAAAATATTTAATATTAAAGTTCAAGCATTGAAAACAAGAAGCCATCAAAATATAAAAACTAAACATATTTTACTCTATTAATAATGACATGCACACAATCTTTTTTTTATTTGCATATATACACTAGACAAGAGCTGTCTCAGTGTAAAAAGCACCTACTGGATACTAAAACTTAGTAGTTAGTATGCGACCTTAAAGCCTCTAAAAGAATATACTCCCCGGATGAAATGATAAAAAAATAAAAGGTATTATAACATTACACTTTTGATACCTAAACGACAGATTAGAAGTTTTGTATCCATATACTTTGATATACTATATGATTGATTCACTTAAATAGTTACCGTTTATTTATTTTTGTCGTCTTGTTGTTTTTGCATTCAATTTCTCAAACATTCAAGCTTCAGTTATTTACAATGGTTGGACACAGTTTTCTGGTATAAGTCCGTATTAGGAATGAGCATGACTGGTTTTCTGATTAATTCAATGACTAAAATCAAATTATGTGGTGATAATAAAACTCAACCACAATAAAAGCCAGATTGTGAAACTGATTGAAATTTGTTTCACATGTGAACCCAGTATATTTCATTAAGTATATCTTGATAATATTTATATTTGGTTACATTATGGTCACGGAACAATGAATTAATAAATTTAGTTAAAGTCAGTTGATAGACCAAGTTCTGTATGAGGAAATTATTAGACCGTTATGGTTTGACAGATTTGTAGGGGGAATTAAGCTGTCAGTTTGTTGTTCATGTTTTGAAGGAGGAAAACCCTTTTGTGCTAAGTGCATGTCCTGCAAATCTTCTCATTATACCAGATTTGTTCTTTAATACAATCACTGTAGATGACAAGGAGAGATTCATGGGTGAAAGGATTGGAGAGACAGACAGAGGAAGCCAACAAGTCTAATGAAGGTGTTGGTATACAAGTGTAAAGATAAAATTTCATATTGGATAGAAATGAATAAGTTGAGTAACATATAAGTGAAGAAGACTTACAAATTTAATGTTTTAAGATTTTGGATTAAAGTGTGATGATGTCAAGTTTACTTGTATGTTGTGTTGATTGTCCATTGGCGCAAATTTTCTCGGTGTTTACTAATTCTGAAGAGGGATCAACGAAGCACTTACAAAAGTACTCAAGAAGGTTGAATTGCCTAACTATGATCCAGTTGGGTGTCCGCCAGAGCTGAGAAATTTATTGAGAATCAAAATACTTAACCAGAATGGAAAGTTTGTCTTGCTTTTGTTTGTATAGAGGGATTGACTGTGCATTGGTTATGATATTTGAGAAAGAGAAGGCTGAAACTGAAATGGGAGGGTTTAAAGGAAGAATTGTTGATAAGGTTTTTAAGTAGTGTGACAATGCTTAAGAACAACTGGTGGCCATAAACAGACTATGCTGATGGAAGAATTCATGTTGAAGTTTAAAATGCTTCATGCCCAATTACCAGAAATTTCTAGTGTTGCTTTAGGTGTTTTATGAAATTACTGAATGAGGTCATACAGAGAAAGTTGCGCACTCATGATCTTCAGATGTAATGAAGGTCATTCTTTGGCAAGATGGAAGTAGAATTGTACAGTGACTGGCAAATTGGTCGGATTACAAAACCAAAGACAATTTCCCCTTACCACAGCCTGCAGGAACAGTCAAAACAATTACATAACCTCAAAGTTTCTGGATTAGGCCAAGAATCAGAGGAAATGCCAGGATAGTGGTTTTCAGCAAAACCAAGCAAAGGTTCTGTCCTAGCGCAGAATCAAAGATGGGCCATTAATGCTAGCAAACGCAAGCTAGTTCTTCTGGGATTGTGCAGCAAGCATTGCAATTCAGAAACAGAAGTATGTGACAAATTCCTTACAACGAACATGAAGAAAGAAGGGAGAAAGTTGTTCTTTTAGGTGTGTCCATCTATATGGACCAAACCATCAATCCCTGAGAGCAAATTGAATGCGATTTCATTGGGGGAAGATGATGAAATGGTGGAAGTTGCAGAATGTCAGGTAAGTGAAATGATGGAACCAAATTCAAATACGGATCTGCAAAGGACACTTACCTCATTTTAGCTTTGAGGACAAGGTTGCATCTATCCTGGGCGGCATTGATAAACCAAATTGTATGTTGGGCTGTTATAACTCTGTATTAGGCAGATATGTTTTAGGATGTGGCAGTCATATATATATGGTTCGACAGACATGTAGGGAGAATTTAGGTGTCAGTTTGTTGTTAATGTTATGGAAATTTCTTGCAAAGGGAAACCCTTATATGCTGAGTGCTTATACTGCAAATCTGGTCAGTAAACCAAATTGTTTCTGTAATACAATCACCGTTTTGTGTTTCTAATTCTAGAGTCCTAAAACATTGATGTTAACTAATTATTAAATTGGTCACCATGTTTTTCAAATGAAAACTAAATCGACAAAAATAGATAGTTAGAAAACCAACCTACCTCCATCATCCCAGTGTGAATAACTGAAACCATCATTGGATTAACTGGAAGACATATGGCAGATGCCGCCATCAGTAACTTTGGATTCTCATTTCTCAGGGCCATTGACAAACACTGCAGATGATTTTACATTCAAATATCATATCAAATTGCTTTACTTAAGGAAAAGCCTAGAGCAATATCAAGCTAGACAGTAGAGAAAAATGCAAAAATTATTGATAAATGCTTCCAAGTAGAGAATATAGCAGTTATAATCAGGTTTTACATGTTATTTAACAGCCAATACTATTATATTTGTCTATATGTCACTCACAACCGTTGTTGAGGCTATCACTGTATAGTCAACCCATCTAAAAAATTTCCTCAACCTTCCTCTTGAAGAATGGTACATGCTTGAGGCTACTCCAACTCCAATTAGTGAATTAGCATACAACTTAGAATTGAGATTCTTCCTACATGAAACAGTTATTTATAAAATTACGTAGATGTTTTTCCAGCCAAAAGAATTTATGATGCTTGGAGCAAAATATTACCTTGGGGCATGGATTCCAAGAGCAATAAAAGGAATTGAAGTAAGCACATTAGCTACTGTTTCAGCAAGATGCAGATCACCTGATAAAGGGATGCAGTAATAACATTAGTTACAGGTGATAGGATCATTCATAGGAAACAGATAACATAACATCAAATGGAAAGAAAAATTCTCAATAGTACCATGACAACTCATACTACAATGGATGGGTCTCAAGCATGCTGGTCTCTGTTGCCATAGTCGTCTGGAGAACATGTAGGTTATTGTGCTTGGCTTTATAAATTTTCAATTCTTTTTAATGTCAAAAAAATTACAATTAAATAAAAATTGTATGACATTTATGATGGGTATATATTTCACTCACTGCATTAACAGCAGCTGATTTTCTTCAGTAGTTGACGCTCCATCTGTTGAAGTATGAAAGTCTCCACTTTTATTAGTTTCTGTAAATTCAAATGGTGAGTGAGGTGCCACTTGGACACCATGGACGCCCTCAAGAGCTCTACTGTGATTCAACATGTTGTTTTGAGTCATATCCTCTCCCACAGAAGATGCTGGTCAACTTGAGTACCAGCAAGAAGTTGCTGGCACTGGTTGGTTGGAGATTGTTTAGTGCTAGCCAACAATGCTGTATTAAAAATAGAATATTGGTATTACAACATAAAATTTGGATTCTGTATGCATGTAGTTTTAACTTTCAACCACAAACAAATGTTAAAATACAAATGCTAATCACAGTGACTATGTTACAAATCATATAAGAATTAAACTCGGGTGACTTTCCACTATTTGTTGTAATTAATTCACCATGATCAAAATGAAGTTAACTTCCAACTTTTTAAAAAAAATAAATGACTCTTTAAGTGGTTACATGACATTTGAATACACAGGTAACCAATTGGTGACAAAATTCCTCTTATGAAAAATCCATGCATTCAGATATGATAAAACCAAATATAAGCTTGTTCACTGATGCATTGAGTTTGTGTTGAAATTATAGATGGGTAAAAAGGAACATAAGGATATCATCGTTTGCAATGTGTATCAATGCGCGTGTTATGTGTGTATGTGAGAGAGAGAGAGGGAGAGAGAGAGAACCTGAGGCGAATGCTGAGAAGGAATGGCAATGCAGAAGTGTGTCTTATATAAGGGTGGTGGTGGTTGATTTAGATTTTTGGATTTTGACACATAAGAAACGAGAAAAAAGGGAATAGAATAAGAGAGAGGAAGATGCTACTTACGCAAGAATCTTTCTATTTCCCTCCACGCATATTCCCCTCCTTAGAAAAGATGCTGCATATGTTATAATAATTGGGTTAAATATAAATTTGTTCTTTAAAATATAATTTTTTATTTTAATATTTTAAAAATGATTTTAATTTCTTAAAGATATTTTTTAAAATATTTTTTATTTTAATCTTTATTGTCCATTAATAATGTAATATTCTTCTAATATTATTAATTATCTTAAACATATAAAAATTTAAAAATATAATTTATTAAAAATATTATATGATTATTTTATTAATTTTTTTAATAACATGATAATTTTTTGACTATCAAAATGGTTATTTTAATATTATTTAATGTTATTATTTAAAAAATAAAACAATTTTTTTTAAAGAATTAAAATTATTTTTTCAAAAATTAAAATAAAAAATATTTTATTTTTTAAGAATGAAATTAATATTTTTAATCGTAATTGTTAATATATAGAAAGAGAGACTGAGAATCTGCGTCAAACATCATTTTTGAAAAACATGCATTTTATACATTTTTAGCTCACATTCATTTCATTTTTACAATGCAATTTTTTGTGTGGATTCCGCCATTTTTTTTAAAAAAATTTCAACCCTCTTTTATGTCAACTAAACAACCCTCATGTTTTTTTTTTTTTTTACTCTTTTCATCTCTTTTCACTTTTATTCTTCACATTTTCATTTCAACCAAACTCACCACTAACTATTTTTGTCATTTTCGTTGGTTATTTAATTTATCTGTTATCTAAGTTTGACCATTCACATTAGTATTCAACTTCAACATTGCTCAACTAGTTGGTGCTTCAAGAAATGAATGTGAAAGGACTCAACATTGCTAATGTCAAGGGTCACTTGCAGCAGGATAAAATTGGGGGTTGATAGTTTCTCAACAGTTATAAAAAAATTCTACCATCATGACCATTAAAATATATGCCACTGCAGTAAAAAACATGGCTCCTGAGTACATAAAAACCTAATGCCAATGCATTTGGAGTCATTTTATTGAAGCTTTCTAGTGGCTGGAACCGTGACAGGTGAGTAGTCTTTATAAAAATGAGTGAGTTTGCTGATCTAATAATACAAGAAAAAGGGTCAGACAAACATATTTACAATCTATCTATTTATAATATATAATTTCTGAGTTGAGAAACCTTGTTCTACCACATTAATATATCTCTCCTTGATTGAAAAGCTCTATAAAATTCACCCCTCCCATTGCCAATTTAGACCTAAATTTCATTCTCTCCTCTCCTTAATGTTCTAAACCACAATTTTCATCAATCACTGAAATTACCATCACAAACAAAAATTCACATCAGAAACTGCAGCCGCAGGTGTTATTCCTTCTTTTTTTTATTTCACTACACAATTTCACTGCTATCTCTTATATTTCCAATTTGACTTAAGTTTTTTCTGACCCATTTGTGGTGGGGTTCACTCATATCTGTGAGTTTTTTCTGACCCATTTTTTGTCACTCCATGTTGTGCTCAGTGGCTGTTATCTCTCCAAGTATGATGTAGGAGAAGGCACTGTGGTAGGAGGCCACCTGAGAAGTTTCAATAGGCACTAATTCATACTACATGTTCCTTTCCTGAGTAGGAAGAAAGGAAGGATAAGGTTTAATTAATTATGATGCAAATCTTTTGATGTACATGAACAAGAGGTAGGAGTTTAGGTAGATATGCTTTTGTTTAGGTAATATGAGGCTCATTGCTACTTCCATCTGTCTAGCCTTAAAACAACTTGTCTATGTAGTCTTGATACTAATATCAATGAAATGTTCTATTAGCTTATAATTATTTTATGACTCATAATTTGAAGACCCTTTCTTAAAAAGAGGCCTTTTTGCTTCAATTCTCTTTATTTCTCCTAAATACTTCAAATTGAAATTCTCGTCAAATACAAAAATGATCAGAACTCTAAGATGCAGAAATTTCGATTGAGATTGTGATTTTGAGATTGTAATCGTTTTCTTTTTAAGAGATAATTCACTATATCTCCATTTTTCTTATTTCATATTTGTTCACCTTGTATGTTTTGAATATTATGAATCACAACTTTAAGTTATATACATATATTTTTTTATGTCCTTTTGTAATAATAAGACTCTTTATTATTTCTTTTACATTTATTATGCACCACATTGTCTTAACATTTTATTAAATTGAAAAATCTCTTATTATCATAACTATAAAAATTCCCTTATTCTCAAATGCGTAAAACCTTATTCACCAATTCAATTGATGTCACGTAACTAGCCTTTTTAGTTTTAGTGCAAAATTATTCTTTTCTAATATTAATATTTAAAATAGTTGCATACTATTTAAAATATTAATATTATTTTTTTCAATAAATAATATTCTAATCAAATTGAGAGTCTTAATTACAAATTAATTATTAATATATAACTGCTAATTGAAATTGTAATGACATTATGATATCTCTACAATTTAAAATTATACTGATTACAAAAATGCATCAACATCATCATGCTTAAATTTTAAATTATCAGTTATTAATTCGAAATTTAATACCAACTTTAATTTCATTATCATTTTCTTTAATGTATGATACTCTAAACATATGTTTAAATTAATTTAAATCAATTATTAAATTCAAAATAAAATTAAAATTTATACTTTTAAAATTTAACTAAATTTAAATGACTTGTACATAATTTACCAGTATACTACAATTTCAAATAATTTTTAACCATGTAATTTGATAATCTAACAACTGGATCATTGCTAGCTTTAAAAAAATGCATGTTTTTTTTTATTGTACGTTATTTATAGGTTTTATTTTATTTTTTATTTTACAAAGTCCTCAATCGTTTTTAACTCATGCAGGACCACTGACTACCTATGATCATGTCGAGAAATGTTTATCTTTTCATTATTTGAGAATCAGATTAAGAAAAATCAAATATTTGAATCAAATGATTTAGTATTTTTTTATTACTATAATTTTTAATCTGTCTTATATCTTAGAATACAAAAAGTAAAGTGTATCTTGAAAATCAATGTGATAGGTAAATAGATATTTAAAAGAACTATAATTTTGAATCGATTCAAGTTATTTAGAGCTATAATCTCCCTTTTGAAATTCAAAGTTAGTTGTTGTCATTATTATATTTTAAATATAGGAGAGATATATAATAGTTAATTAAATAAATTTTAAATAATTACTTACCTTACACGGGATATTAAATATATTACTCTCTCAATTCTCACATTACTATATAAATAGAAAGTGCTATGTAAATAAAAAAAAATTGTCTACCTTATCCTTTTTTTTGTAAAAGAATCCAACAAGTTAAAATAGAATATTTATTTTTCCAAGACCTCAACACAAGTCAAGATAATTGGGTTTCCAAAGTTCGAATAGCTCGCTTGTAAAATATATATAAACACAAAATGACAAAAATCTAATCTTATTGAAAATAATAATACTTGATGAAAAGACAAATATTTCTTTTTAAGCTTTGCCCAACGTTCACGTGATTATATACTATATCATGGTTAATTTTTGCTAAACTTTTTATATTTCTGCTCTATATATTAAAACAACAAACCAACAAAGTTGATGTTGTTTACAATTTCTTTTTCACATTAATCCTCTAAAACTATTTTTTTCAAACAAATATTATAATTAATTTTTCTTATAAAATTTAATACTAACATTTACTGTTATCCTCACATTTAACAACCAAATTGATTACACTTACAATCAATCATACACAATATCCTAACAATATCTATCTCCTAAATTTTGACATCTATATATTTTCTACATATAATTTTCTATAAATTCAATAATTATTTTCCAATTTTTACAATTTAGTATAATATTTCTTTTATACTAAAATATTTCTGCCATCTTCGAATTATATAATGTACAAATATTAATTTACAAATAATTTGTAGAATTGAATGTTGCAGTCAACATCTCACAAGTTAGTATAACGTTTATTGGGCTTGAATGTTGCAGTGTAGTACAATGCTTAAGGGGGGACAAACGAACGAGTTAATAGTTATAGATTGAATACTTAATTAATAACTACATGGAAAAAAAAAAAAAAAGTAACGTGCATAATGTATACTGCTTATTTACACATTTCACCTTATCTGAAACAATGATGAAGGTTGTCTAAGTTATATATCCTTCACCATATTTTGCATATTCATACTTTTGGGTTGATTTTTACTATTTCTTAAAATTTTCTTCTAGTTGATCTTTGATTTTTATTTTTTCTGTAACCTGCATAATGGTATAAAATATGGTTCTTTAATGGATTAAATAAAATTATAAAATATTGGAGAATTGAAATCTGCATTGGTAAAAATTGATCAAGAATCAGTTTAAATTGATATTTTTTTACTTTTTTAATTTAATATAAAATATTTTAAAGATAAATAAAAATACATATTTAATAAATATTTTAAAGAAATAAAAATTATTTTATCAATTATTATTATTATTTTTATTTTATAAAACATATAATTTACTCATTTATATTAATTTATAATATTTTATATCTTAATTCTTTATAATTTATTATATTATTTTTTATTTTTATTTATATTTTAAATGTAAGCTAGTTATTGTCAATACATGTTGTAATTTATTAAAATTTAAAATTAAGTGTTATGGTATATTTGATTTAGACTTTTATGTATATTTTGAATTTTAAGAACTTGTAAAATGATGTTTTATGTTAGTTTTTAATATTATGAATTTAAGTGATATTATATTTATTTAATATTATTTTTTAAATTATTCTTATTATTTTATTAATACTGATGTAACCACAATTCAACCATGATTAAACTAAGAAGCCTTGAATCAATAACTTGACTGATCGAATGAATAGTTTGGTATTTTAAAACATTGCTCATAACACAATTAACTAATTGTGAAACAGAGATAATCATAATTTATTCTTAATCATTTAAGAGATAAAATTAACTATACGTATATATATAATTAATCACATGTGATAATTATTATTTTCATAACATTATTAACCACGTATAAAGTAAAGTTACTCATATATTATACTTATAACTATTAATCATTTATAAAAAATTAACTTTAATTATATATTTTACTAATCTCATGACATTATTAATCATATATCAATTTTATCCTTAATTTTATTTATTTTTAAATTAGTTCCTTTAAGATATATTTGATTAAAAATAATAATTATAAGTAAAAAATTTATAAGTAATCAGCCAATTGAAAATAGTTTATAATACTTTTTTAATTAATAATTAAGGATATAAATTAAAAAAACAAGTATACTTTATTTTTTAAATTTGGATATTGAATTCAATTTTATGATTTATAGTGATTAAAAATAAAGACTCTATAAATATTTAGTTAAACTTAAATAAATAATTTAAAATATAATTAATAGATAATATATATATATATATATTATAAGTAATATGT
>JAMLFT010010584.1:0-11713 GCA_026544285.1 Pachyrhizus erosus
ATTTATTTACTTTTTTAAATGTTAAGTACATTAACATATATAAAAACTCAAGCTTAAGCTTACAAAATATAAGTGATATAATTCTTATTACAAAATATTTTTATAATGTTATTATGAGTGTGTGATTAAATATAAAAAATATACTTATATCATATAAACAAGTTATATTTTATTTTTATAAAAGCCTTATATATATATATATATATTTCATTTCCTCAATGTTAAATTATCAAAAAGAAGATCCTTAAATACACTTGTAGCCTTAATTTGACTTTTATGTAAGTTTGACAACGCTAGGCCTACAAAAATAATTTATGACAAGTAAACATGTAGACTCAAACCATGTATTTGCAAAGTCTAGTCTATTCTAACTTATTTTCACCCCTAGTAGAGAGGAGAGGAAATGAAGCCTTGTGTGCTAAAAAAACCTAAAATAAGCTTGAAGCTTGTTATGAATAAAGAGAAATAAGAGACAAATTAAAAAAGAACTTCATGAGAAGGGGAAGAGTCTCAACAAAGAGGATTAGAGTGAGAAAAAGTAAAATGAACTATCGTTGGAGAGTGGTACTATTTATGAAGTGATTTAGGGGTTTTTTTTTATAAGGTTTTGGTACAATTTCATTAATAAATATTATTTAATGAATTTTGGTTTGTCCCATGTGGAAATTTCATGCAACCTGGTTTCTTAACTATGAAATATTTTTATTCTATTTATTATTATTAGATGATAAAATAATTTAATTGATTATTTAGGGAAAACTACATTAAATTTTTGGAGTAGTTTTAGGAAATTTGTTTACTACATTTATAAAGTATTTATAGTAACTATTTTGCATAAAAGTGCCAATTATCTAGCTATTAAATCAAACTTTTGTTAAATATATATATAATTTTTTGAGATTTTTACATTTTTTTCTTTAAAATAACATATCATAATTTAAAATAAGATAATTATTTTTTAAAAAAATATTTTTGACTTTAAATTTGTTTGTTTAATTGTGTGTAATATTTTAAAAGAATAACAGTCATTTCACAAAAAATATTTTAATAATTTTTGAAAAAACTCTCATAATTATTATTAATTGTTTAGAATGTATTAGTGATTTAAAAATAATTTTCAATTTTCTCTAAATATTTTCCTATTATATCCTATTATGCAACTTTCTAAGGATATATAAGTCATTTTACTATTACTCGACATCAATCAAAATAAAACACTAAAATTCTAAACTAGATCAAATTTACTAATACGAACATGAGCATAAGAATTAGAGTTTTAAGATTTTCATCTAATTCTTCAAATATAATAAATAAGAAAACATTATAGTAACTAAAAATAGGGTTGTCATAATACATCATTAGTCTCTTTACCTTGTATTAATAAGTTGGTCTTAATCACTATCCTTGTGTTGGGATTGGCCTTTGATGGTCTACAATCCCCCAAACACTAAGCTTTATAAGCAAGGACACTTGTATTAGTTGACCATTTGGACAATCTAAAATCCCTTAAGCACCAAGTCTAATAAATACAAATGCTTTATCGATAAACCTCTTGAACAATTCATAATTCTTC
The DNA here is from genome assembly GCA_026544285.1 of Pachyrhizus erosus. Taxonomy (NCBI): domain Eukaryota; kingdom Viridiplantae; phylum Streptophyta; class Magnoliopsida; order Fabales; family Fabaceae; genus Pachyrhizus; species Pachyrhizus erosus. The sequence goes on from JAMLFT010010584.1 coordinate 1,574, forward strand.
GAGCACCAAACCTTATAGGTTCATTGAAGGGTTAGAAAGGTTGAATATTGTGTGTTGATTTTTGAAAACTTTTTCACAAACATTTCAAAAAGACATGAAATTAAAAAATAGTTCACAAGTTTATGACGTTTGAAAATGTGTAAAGAGAACAACAAAAAAAATACTTGTATTAATATTGGTTCACTCTAATTCTTGAATTACTTCCAATTCTCTCTCAACCTTAGAAGAGCTCCACTAATCAAATCTTGATTACAACAAGTATTGAATTTGTCATTCTTAACTTAAAATACTAACATTTTCTATGTCACTTCTGACTCATCCTACCAAGTATTATTTGTTGTTACTTCTGACTAGAAACTCAATCACTCAATTAAATACTTAAGTATTTTTTTTTCCACTAAGCTACTATTGACTTTCACAAAGTCTTACAAACAAAAATCTACTCACATAGTGAGATATAAAAGTTTAAACACATAATACAATTAGCCTAGCAAAGCTAAGAATATGAACAAATTAAGTACATTTTTATCTCAAGAAAAGATGTTATAAAGAATTGGATGAATAAGAATTGAAGAAAGAGTAGATAATTTTTAGTTCAGATTCTTTAGAGAGCTTTCGACTTCATGTATGCTGATATATATATACTTAAAGTGTGAAAGTGTTTATTGTGAGACAACATTCTTCTTTTTCGCATGAGCTCTTGTTTACGTATTTGATATTGTAGATGTTCAACATTTGTCATAGGAGAGAGAACATTCTTGTCCCTATCTTTACTCTTTTTCGATTTCTAAGCTATAACAATACAATTATTGTTTTGAATATTCATACTTTGACTTTTTCCTCTTTGACAAACTTCAAAGATTGATGGTTCTTTTAATCTGGAAGTCTACTTATCTTCTTATGTCTTATGTTTTTCATTGAATGCTTATTCAAATTTTAAACATTAAAACAACAAAAAAAGATATAACTGACATAGATTGTAACAATAAATATCTTAGACATACGGAAACATGTAAGAGAAAAACTATAAAAAAAAAAATCAAACATAATAAATGTGAAGTATAAAAGCAAGGTGATGTTTTTTATTCGTCTAGGGGTATAAATAGATATGAATGTATAAGATTTGTTGGACGTATACTTAAAAACATATGTCTCTAGATATGTCATGCTTTTAAAAATTATGGATACTTAAATTAATAAAAGCTTCTGGATATATTTAATGTTTTTGATGCATTGAATGTTTAACATTTTTAACTCATTATTATGTGTTTAAGTTTAGAGATATCACTTTAATCCTTTATTTTGGTCGTATTTTTATCGTCAAAACTTAATAAGTTATTAATCATTTTAAATTATAATATTTTTATGATAATCAAAATCATAAATTTTTTAAGAACATGATGTTCATTTATGTTTTTTTGTTCTTACACACAAATACTTATATTAATTGACCTCCTAGATGATCCATTAATCAATTTCAAATATATTAATTTATAAAGTAAAATAGTTATGTAAACAAATGCCACCTAACATCACATTAAAATAATGTGTCAAACATGAGAAAATGGTTATTATATCAAGAATTTTGAATAAAAAAAACATTTTAATATTTTTAAGTTGTTATAGTTCAAGATTATAATAAGATTTTTTTTAATTTTTGACTTTGTAAAATTATTGAACTAAACTTAATTAATCATCTTGCAAATACAATTTGCATATTTTTCAAATATTCAACATGATAATAAAATAAAGTATGGTGAATCTTCTCACCAATCAAAATCACGATTTATAAATATTACGAAAAATCTATTAATATAATAAATTAAAGAGACCAAATATTATTATAGCAAGGAATTTCCTAATTTTTAATTTTTAATTTTTAAACTTATAAAATTACACTTAATTGATAATTTTCATGACGATACTTCCTTGAACATCACACGAACACCCTTTGTAATTACTATCTTTTAGGAGCTATATAGTATCATTAATAATAAAAAATATTTGATACTTTCTTAATTTTTTTAAATTTACAAACATTTCGAAACTCTTAGCATAGACGAAGGAACAAGATTTTGTGGATATCAATAATCAATTATAAATATAAACGCATGATAGTTAAAAAATGTTAACAAGAATCCTTAGAATACTAGTTAAAAAATTAATAGTAGGTTTTGATTGGAAGGCATGATGGTTCACTCTCTCATAATTTTTAATAGAACCTTTTAATAAAACTTTCTATATTTTGATTGTTTAATTAACACTTTTAGAACATTGACTGCTATACACTTTTTATAATTAGGAAGAAAAATGTATCTATTTATTTATTTTATAAAGGATTAGATGGAGTATTAACTTTTTTAAGACAATGTTTGGAAACTATATTATTATTTATTTGTGTAAAAGCTTAAGTATATTAATTTACTTAAAGGTTTATTTTATGGTTGAAGGAAGGAAAAAAAAAAAGGAAACAGCAGAAAAAAAAAAAAAAAAGAATGATTACAATCTCACAAAAGAGGTATTCCTAGCATAAGCCAGTAGGAGATGTAATTGAGATGGAAAAGCATTCAATGACTGCATCAGCAATATGGAAGAAGAACCTTATCTTGCCAACCAATCAGCACACTAATTACATTCTCTCCAGTCATGCTTGAAAGTTAAATTCCAATCCAACAATTTGAATTTGTTAATACTGTTGACAATAGATGCATAGGGATGAAGAAAAATGTCCTGTTTGTTGATCCAAGAGTTCTAACGCTGCAAGTGAATCAGATTCGTATATGACATTCTTCAACTCAGCGTCCCAAGCTATGTTTGTCGTGATGCCACTGAACTTGAAAAGTCTTTGATCCAAAAATCAGCTTCATTTTGCAAATGACCACTGTAACCCAAAGCACCATGATTACTAAGAGAGCTGCTGTCAACATTTACTTTAAGGTTTAAGATTATTAACTTAATTAAATAGTAGATTTATTAGCTTATTTAAATTTTTATTTCATTATAGACATTTTAAATATTTTTTTATCACTGATTACGTGCATCAATTGATATATAATTATTTTAGTTTAATTGATGATTTTACGTTCAAATCTTAAACGTATAATTGGATTAAATATTTAAAAGAAGAATTTTATCCTCCATGATATTTTATTTGAACAGAATATAATTGTATCTTGTTAAAAATACTCATAATTTATAAAAAAAATATTTTTATATTAGATTAATTTTTTAAAAAAATACTCTTAATTTAGATTAAATCTAAAAAATAGAAATTCATATTAAACGTATATATTAGACTAGAATCTTATGTATAAGAAAAAGATTAAGATCATACTTTATTAAATTTTTAATAAAGTTGTTGGTTTATATACAAACTAGATTATTCACTTTTACAAAAAGTTTAAACTAATTATAGACTTTTCAATAAATTGTTGATTTTTTAGATTTGTTAGCTTACTTAACATTGTATTATAGGCTTTTCAATAAATTTTCATATCTGATCGGATGTTTTTTTTTACTAAATCTTAAAAATAGTTTATCTTAAATAAATACATGAAACATGTATTTAAATAAACATGTTGTTGTCCATTTAAATAAAATTTGAACTCCATCTTCTTAAATAAGATATTAATAATTAATAAAATTAATAGATACTTTATATTAATATCATAATAATTTTAAAAAACATAATTTATTTATTTATTTATATATATAATCACTAATTTCGAAGGTGTTAAATCTTCTACTTGACATATCTTAGATTTAATAAATAATTTTAAAATAAATTTTATAAGATCTATCTTGACATAATTTTCTCCCCTCGCACTGATCATCCCTTAATAAAAACGATATGATATAATTAACAAATAATCTATTATTTAAATAATTTAAAAGGTCCAATAATATAAATAATTAATTTTTTAAAACATATTATTTGATTCGTGACCGATGAAGGTTTTATTAGGAAAGAGAAACTTATTTCAATAATCTTTACATCTTAAAAAAAAGTCTTTCACTGTCATTTGAATAATATTTTGATAAAAGTAAAATACAATTATTTTTTAAATATATGATTAGAAGTTTAATTTTAAATTTTTGTATAAAAAATTATTAAAAGAAATTAATATCTTAAATAAATTTAAGAAATTAGTTGTTAATTTGTAAGTTTTCAAAAAAAATTACCTCTCTAATTTAAAAATTCTTTATTTTTTTATTCAAAGTGTATTTTTTAACTATTTATAATTGTCATTAAATATTGATTATAATCGCTTTGAAATCAAAATTAAAAATATTTCTTAATTAGAGAAAAAAATAAGGTAATTTTTAATTAAAACCGTTTGAAAATATTAAAAAGAAGAAAAACATAATTTAAAAAAAATTGTTTGAATGAGATTTTTTTTGAAAGAAAAAGCAAAAAGACGGTAGGAGTGAAATTAATGATTTGTGATGGGTGGAATTGTAGAAAGAAAACCGTACAAAGAAGATAATGCGGTGACCCTTTTTGTCTGTTCACATTAAAGAAGGGAAAGGGGGATGAAAAGATGATTTGGGGAAGGAAATATTAATTGTCACCAAATTTTGTTCCCTGCAAGAGAAGAGAGAGAAGAAGTTGTTGGGTTGGATTGGATTAGATTTCTAATCTATCTTCTTTTTTTTTCTATGCTTTTAAGGCACAAATCCTTTTCCCTTCCTTCTTCTCTCTTCTCCTGACCCTTATTATTCCTTTCCTTTCCCCTTTACCTTTCATCAGGGTAGGAAAGGATTGGAAGGAGGAACATACAACAATATTATCTATATCATTCTTGTAATTAATCTTATTATTATATTTATAATTACTATTATTGTTCTTATTCATCATCCATGGATTCGCCGTGTCTCTCCAACGATTCAGTTTCTGGATTCAAAGACAAGGAGTCAATGGTTGACCCCTTTTTGGTCGAGGCTCTCCAGAACCCTCGTCATCGCCTCACCAGTTAGTTTCTTCTTAATAATCTTCGCCACTCTCTCTCTTTTTTTTTTTTTTTAATTTTTGAATTTTTGTTTCTGGGTGGGTCTGTTTTTATTTATTTCGAAGTTTCTGCGTTGTGGGTATGCTTCAAAGTTGATGCTTGAGCTCGATTTCGCTTTGACCCCTTCCTTTTTTTTTTATAAGAATCTGTGTGTTTTTTCTTTTTAATTAATTGAAGTCAGATCTGCGATGGTTGTGGTTATTCCCTGCTTAATTGTGATAATTTTGATTGAGACTATGATTTTGATGTGTGGCGTTGAGGTTGTTTTTTGGGAATAATCAATGAATAGGATGGTAATTGGGGGGCTTTATTGAAAATTATGTTCATTAAAATTGATGTGGTCATAGGCTATGTAATTATGTATGTTTATGCGAAATAAAATTTTAGAAGACTAGCTTGGGAATTGAAAATCATCATTTTTATGCTTTGAATTTTCAAAAACATGGACCATGGACTATCGATATTCATTAGCACCCCCTTTCCATGCGTTATAAGTCAGCCTTGCCAGTCTATTCATAGATGCTAAACTTTGTCCGGAAATAGGGTTTAAGCTATACTGTGCTGGGGTATGTCGTTAACTTTCGGTTGTAATTTTAAACTATCAAAGTTCCAACTTAATTTAAGAATTAAATTAAGTCATGTACAGATGCCTGAGCTCTCGAAAATTATACATAAAACCGGAGGGTCGTAAACTACAGGGAAAAATAAGTCTAGCTGGAAATCGAGTTTCTTCCCAGTGTATATATCTTTAACTTATTTTCAGCCCTCTGGATAAGATGCTCTGTAAGTCTGTGTGTATCTTGCTGTTATTGTGTTTCTTAGTTCTTACCATTTAGATGGAGTTGCTGAAGTATTATCTTTAACTTATTTTCAGCCCTCTGGCTAAGATGCTCTGTGAGTCTGTGTTTATCTTGCTAGTTATTGTGTTTCTTAGTTCTTACCATTTAGATGTAGTTGCTGAAATATTGCTTTCATGGATTGGATCAAAGTTTGATGTGTTATAAGCTTAAAATAGTAGTCCTTGAGTGATTGTTGTTGTATTAGGAGTTTTTTTTACCAAATGAATAAGCTATTATTTGATGATTATGTTCTTCCGGTAATTTCCCTTTGCGAGTGTTGTTTCTGACTTCATTTTGGTTATTTTCTTTCAATTTTCTCTCATTTATTGTAAATCATGACATTTTTTTAATTATTTTTTACCTTGTTTTATCTTCAGTTTTGCGGATGGAGCTGGACATTCAGAAGTTTATGAATAATGCTGATCAGCAGCATTTTGAGTTTCAACATTTCCCTTCTTCCTACCTCCGACTGGCTGCACATCGTGTTGCTCAACATTACAATATGCAAACAATGGTTCAAGATAATGGCTTAGATGGTCAGGGAAGTAAAATTTTGGTGAGAAAGTTACCAGAAATCAAGTATCCTGTGGTTCGATTATCTGAAATACCTGCAAAGCAGTTGGAAAATGATAAATCTGAGCAGAAAAAAATTGTTATTAGACCTAGGCCCAATAGATCTAGTTTGAATGAAGCCAATGGAGTTGGGATAAAAGGAAATCCTGTAAGAAGTGTGGAAGAGAGGAAGGAGGAATATGACCGGGCACGGGCACGTATCTTTAGTAGCTCTAGAAGCTCCGACTCAAGTGATATCACATCCATCGTTCCAATGGATGGGAGAAATTCATCTACTAGCAAGGATGAGAATGAAACTAGCAAGAACCCCTTGGCTGATTCAGACAGATATATCAGTGTCAGGGATAGTTGTTCAACTCGAGTTGCCATACTCAGAGATAGGGAAAAGGATCGTAGTGATCCAGATTATGACCGTAGTTATGGAAGGTGAGTCATATCACTTGACCCTTTAATTTAATTGAGAGCTTTCCTGTAATTGAATGCCATAATTGCAAATGCACGTTTTTTTAGTCATTCTTAAGAAATTTGACAACAACAAAGACTGAATAATGACATTTCTGTTATTTAGCTGGCACATTTGGTGGCACACTGGAGGCTGGATTTAAGAATTCATCTAACTTATGATGTGATGTTCAAAGATATCTTTTGTTTCTTCAAAATTTATGGTTATTTGGCAGTTGATGCGATCTGTACTCATTTAGCTTTTAGTATACATTTATCGGATTGAATTACATTATTGGTGCAGGTATGCTAGGAGTATTCCAACTTCTGCTGTTAACTTGGTGCCATTTAACTTGCAAAAAGCTCAACCTTCATTTGCTCAATTTGATGCTACATTTAATCAGTTGGGTCAGATCTCACAAAGTCGGGCCTCACTTGGCTATGTACCTCCTTCAACTCCGATAATGAGTCCTTTTTGCACCACAGGATTGAATCAGACATCTAGGGATGGTGGTTACCTACAGTGGCCTAGTGCTGCTATGATGTATGCACATTCTTATGACCAATTTAGACATGCTGTTTTCCAGGTAAACACATTTAATTTACTTTATTTTATCACCCTGCTGAATTTGATGAGTGATTTCTGTATTATCTTCAAAAAATCCCAGGACATGTTAGCAATAAATCTAATAATTAATTAATGATGTAGATTTCATTGTTTAATGCTCTGAAGTCTGGACATCTTAAAATGATATTTGGGAATGGCTGTCTGTGTGATCTGTTAAATTCAAATTGAAAATCTCATTTTCTGGCATCTGCTTCCAATTTACGCGTGTTCGGTGACTTGCTATTTCAATCTTGCAATTTCTTGTAACGTAATGCATATAGATTTGAATTTAGGCCATTTTTATTCTCTAACATGTACTTAATCTGTGTGGGGTGGTAGATCTGTATATCTGCACAAAGGCAGTTGTATTTTATTTTATTGTATTTTTGTAAGTCTTGTTGCTTTAAAATGTTGGGATATTCCTGATATGTGATATTATGATTCATGATTTTTGGGGTAGTTAAATGAATTTGCATGACTACGCATTGTTTGAGTTCTACTCTGGCAAGGATTAAAAAAATTTCTTTTTCTTTTTTGCACTATATCTGATTTTACTTGTTCCATCATCATGCATCTCATACTTTTTGTTGTTTTGCAGGCTCCATTTGGTCAACAGCCATTGAGCTTTGACTATTCACAGAACTATTAGATGACATTTAGGGGAGAATATTCAATTTGGAGGGATAAGTTATGTTAGCTTTTTTAGAAGTTCATGTTAGGTTTATTTGTCAGTGCTGTCATAGACCCTTATTGTAGTAGTATGTCTTTGGTTTTCAGTTTTGATGGTTATAGTAAATCGTTGAGTACTTCTAATGTGACAGTTTATAAAATAGTGAATTGTAGTGTACTACTGGATTTACAAATATATGATAAGGTTTCTGTGGTGGTTTTAAAAGTACATTTTCTACTTTTGGGGAGATACACAGATTAGTGTTTTTTGTTTCATGAATATGTTTGTTTTAAAGATAGATAAAATTGATTTCGATAGAATTAATTTTATTCCGTTGAATGTCAATGAATATTTAAATTAGTCTTGCTCATAGATTTTTCATATTAAGACGTGTACTATGGGAAAATAACTGATTCACAGCTTTGTAAAATGGATACTTTCAGGGGGTTCTAGAATGCTGTTCAATCAGTTGGAAATTTATTTTACTAGAGCAAAACTTGTTTGGCAAACTAACTTATTTTAGTAGTTTATATTTTTTTTAAATATTTAAGTGTAGCAATTTAGTTTTTTTAGATCATATTTTAAAGTTTTTTTCTCTCAATTTTCATTTGATTTTTTTTTCATAATTTGTTATTTCCCATTTATTTTACTAGTGCAAAACTTATTTTGCAAAATAACTTATTTTAGTAGTTTATATGGATTTTTGAAATATTTGAATTGCAGCAGTTTAGTTTTGTTAGATCATATTTGAAAGTTTTTTCTCTCTATTTTTATTTGATATAATGTCATCATTTGTTGTCACTAAATTAATTCTTTGAATTATTCTTTTAATATTACGTTAATTATTTTAATTAATGTACTGTTTATGTGAAATTTTTTAAAAAGTATTCAATCTTTACTGATGAAAATTCGAATATAAACAAAATTACGTTTTCAAAGAAGTATTCTTTAAAGTATTTTACAAAAGCTAAAAAATAAATATTTATAATTTAAAAGAAACAAAATTTTATATAATTGAATTTTAATGTTTTTAAAATGAAAGAAATATTTTGATAAAAAATGTTGCACTATTCACTGCTTCAAAAAGCAATGGATCTTTAAGTTTTATTATAATATAAAATTATTAAAATATTAATATAAATTCATTTGCATTATTTAATTTTACTAAAAAATATAAAAAAAAATATGTCCTATTTTTTAATAAAATAAAATAAATTTATTTATTTTAAACTCAAATATAAATAAAAACTCATTTTACACCAATTAAGAGTGTTGGTTTACTTTATTTATTTTTCTTGATTTTATAAAAAGAAAAAATAATTATATTTTTAAAAGAGTAAATTTTATAATTATCTTTAAAATATGTAATAGTTACTATTGATTAAGTAATTAATTATATTTTATTATTATTTTAAATTTATGAATTAATTTTAATAAAAAATTTAATTTAATTAATTAATTTTTAACTTTAAACTTAAATTAATGTTTAATCGTTAACGAGGAGACCCAGCCTTGGTTGATGTAAAGCAGAGTGGCAATATGATTTAATATTAGTTGATAAGTAAGGATAAGAACGCCAGCTCGATAGAAACCATTACAAAAATAAATTTATTTTATCGAACCATCTAAATACTGGCCATTAAAAAAAATTTATCAGATCCAACTGAATTATTTGATTTACTTTAATTTCAAAATAATTATTTTTCAAAAATCTGTTTTAAGAAGTGAAAAATCATTTCTTTAAAATTTAATTAAATACAATTAATATTTTTTATTTTTTGACACAACTAATATTTTAATTTTTACATCATGTAAAATAAATATTTTTAAATAATTATTTTAGAGTAAATAGTATTGTAATGTCAGTGTAAAAATACTTTGTCAATTAATTATAAAATGATATGTATATTAATTTTATTAATTTTTATAATAACTAGTATTTTATTAAACTATAAATATAACTATTATTTTAATATAAAAATCATATTAAATAAATTTTTA
>JAMLFT010010585.1:0-11712 GCA_026544285.1 Pachyrhizus erosus
TATTAAATCATCAGTTAACATTGTTATTAATTATTTATTATTTATTATTTATTTGTGTATTATTTGATAATAGAGATAAAAAAAATAAAAAAATAAACATAAATTTTTTAAAAAGACTAAAATAAAAATCTCAGATTTTATAAAATTAAAAAATTATTTAGATTCTAATTTTATAATATTTTTTATAACGGTTATTTCTCAACCAGACGAAATATTCTTACATTTTTTGTTACAAAGAAAAAATTGAATATATTTTTTTAAAAAACACCAGATATACTTAACTACCACATCAGTAAATTTTCTTCATCTAATCTTAATTTTTAAAATCTCAGTTTTTATATTTACTTTACAATATAATATAAAGCAATTAAAAATAAAAAAAATAATTTTAAAATAATTATTATAAAACTCAATAATGTTATCACATATAATAATCTACAACTAAATGACATGATAGAAAATCTTTAGAATGTGAGAGTATTTAAATTAAATGAATCCTCCTCTGGTATCTATCTCTCGTATACTCCAACGAAATCAAACAAACGTATATTTTCTGTGAAGTAAGATGATGATCGTGTTTCATGGGAGAAACAAAAACCTACGAAAAGGGCAAAAGAGCACATGGGGTGTTATGTTAGGGACCCACTACGATATTTTAGGATGACGATAATGGGCGAATGAGAACGACGTCGTCGTTTTCAAAGAAATCCGAATCATGCTAATTAGCCGCAAAACCTGGTGAAAGTGAAATCAAATATAAATTGTTCGTTAATGAAGCCGTGAATGGAGGTTATCACTTATTATCCGTCAAACCGACTCGTCGCCACGATGATCCAACGGTCTACAATTAGAAAACTAAATTGTACAGACTCCAAATGCTTACGTAGCTTCTTCTACACTGCCTTTTTCCTCGTTATTTATATCATGGGAAAATAGGTATTTCATATGTTATTGCCTCTTTATATTTTTTTAAGTAAAAATAATAATGAACATTATATAATAGTGAGTGATTTATAAAAGTTGTTGTAGGAATAAAATATTAAAAAATAGTAATATATGAATATAATTATATGAGTAAAATTGATACAAAAATGTGTATACCAAAAATTTTTATATATATAATTATAGATAAATTAATTGTGTTTTTATTTTTTAAAATTTTTTTTCAATTTTATTTTTAGTTCTTAAGAAATTTTTTAATGTTTTAAATTTTTATATTTTTTTGTTAATAATTTTAATTATTATTATCAAGTAATAATATTTGTTAATGACATAATAAACACATTAGTAGTTTAGTGATTTGTTATATTATTAATGAATTTGATGAAGCAAAAATATTTAAATTCTTTTAATAAATTGGATTTTTAATCTTTCATCTATTTAGATCAATTGATAACTTCAAAATAATTTATGAAACATTAAAAATACATTTAAAGAAATATATGTGACTATTTCATCAAACACTTTAATGACATGACAAGTTATTGGTCTGCTAATATAAGTATTATGTCATAAAAAAAGTTATTATGTAATAATAAAAATTAAAGTTATTAAAAGAGTAAAATTATAAGAAGTAAAAATACTAAAATATTTGTTTAAGGACTAGAAGAGAACATGTAATAAGTTTAAGAAGCAAAAGTATAATTAATCCTATTTTTATTAGCTTAAATTACACTTTTAGTTTTCGTAATATTTAATTTGTAATTTTAGTCTCTTTTTTTAATTTTATAATTTTAGTCTTCAAATTTTATAAAATTTTTAATTTTAATCCAACCATTAAATGTTTATGTTTAGACCATTAAAATTGTAATGTTGATTATGAGATAAAATAAATGATGCGACAATTAATAATTAATGACAATTTGTGAAATTAAGTTATACTAAACACATTCTTACTTAAAAAAATAATTATAGTTTGTGAAATTAATTTGAAGCAACAATTAATAAAAGTTTTAATTAAAGACTGAAATATTTTTAAAAAAAAAGTCAAATTGGACAATTAAGAATTCTCAAAAAAGAAATTTATTTACTTGATATTAGTTTCATAGAAAAACACATTTATTTGATACTAATTTAAACTTAAGTATTGACACCTCTTTGATTAAAAATAGTAGCATATATCAATTATTTGTCTCAAAGATTTTATTTAATTACTATATTAACATGATAAATAAAAATATAACTTTTAATTAACACAATAATTAAAGACAATAATTTAATCTTACATATTAGTACCTAAATTAACAAACAAATAAACCAACATGGATACTATAAGAGTCACGTCCTTATGCATCAAACCACACTAGTTCGTCTTCATTTTTATTAAGTTCATGGCATGTTCTTATTTTATTCATTCAAACATTTAACAAAACACATGGTTGATCCAATTTTAGCACAAATACAACATAAAATCATGTTATTAAAAATCTAGTATCAACTAGAAATTCTTATAAAATCACAATATCAACATTAATAAAAAATAGTAAACATAAAATCACATAGAAACATGAAATGAGAGAGTCTTAGGAAACAAAACTCATCTCTTTCCCACCTTAAAAATAACATATAATAAAAGAAAAACATCCTAATTCCCAATACTTTTCTCACGTGAAGCACCAAGGGAAAGGGGTTGGTTCTCTTCTCTTTTCTTCCTAGCTCCCAAAGCCTCCTCTGAGACTCCTCCAACACTTACAAACTCTTCAGCAATTTTTTTCTAGTATGTATGGTAGAACAAAGGGTGAGTGATCTCTATTTAGAGAGGGTAGAAGATTCTAGAGCTTAAGGGCTGAAGAATGTAGGTTAGAATACGTGACAAAGGTGACCAATTGGAGTAAGATAACTTGTCTTACATACTGTAAGGTAGGCTACATGTTACCCTTGAGTGTGTAAGTGCATGAAATGATGTTGTTGACCCTTTTCCCTCACACACATGCTTCATTTTATTTTTTTGTTTGGAACATAGTTTGGGTCAAAATGGGTAATTTAGGATATGTTTATGTAGGAAAATGCCTAAAAATGTGGATCCAATAGGTATTTAGTTAAATTTCTGTTTTATTAAGTTACAACTACTAAACAGCCCAAATCTGATGCTAGTCACAACCCCATTTTATTACCCCCTCTCCTTTTTGCTACATACAGCCCCTTCCTTTTACACATTTTATTTTTATTACAAAAACCCAGGTCAAACTATCCTAACTAGGTCCAAGAATACAATAACATATTATATGATCCATTAATATTATAATTCACGAGTAAACATAGTCATATGAACAATATATCTAACAAACGATTTAAATAAATTGAATCACATAACATAATTAGTTTCAAGCTAAGAAATAATAAACATCAAGATTACTTTTTTTTCTTTTTTAGAAGAAAACATCAAGATTACTAATATAATAAATATCAAATAAATTAAAACTAGCAATCATCAAAAGCTAACACACAGAAGGAATTAATCACAAATTCTTTTGTTTTAACTCCTTCAATCCAAACATTTTTATCTTAAGAAATTATTAAAATACACCAAACAATATAAAAGATAAATTCTTATAAAGGGCTGAATCATTAAAAATAATGTATATAAGTATAATATATTTTAATTATACATAAGTAATATATTTCAGTATAATATATTTGTATCATATAAACGTATAGTATATTTGAATTAGATTAAATATTGAAGATGACTTAATATAATTTAAGCTTTTACATCGTATACAATATATAATTAATCTTTCATACAATCAATTAAAATTGAAATGATTAAATAATATAAAACATAAACAAATTATATTACATATTTAAAAATTTTGAAGCCTAATGTAACTAAAAAATTATATTAATTATACAATCACATCATAATATTAATATTAATTAAATAAAGTAGCACTATTATTAATATTATAACCTTTATTGTTTATTAATGAAAGACAAAACATACATTAGTAAAATTAAGAATGAAAAATTTATTTCAATATATTGGTAAAATCAATAATTAAAAAATTATTTCAATAAAAAAAATTACTTCAATAAAAAATTTATTAAAGGATAAAAGAGTAATTTTATTTCTAACTAGATCATAAACTTGTGTGATGCACGTATAAGATAAGGAAGGAGTGATTTTTTTAAATATACAAAAAAAATATTAACAACTTTATTAATTCCTTATATTACTAAAAAAAGATTTAAAATTAATTATTTTTGTAATAAAGAACTATTAACTAATAAAAAAACAAAAAATAATTAAAATTATTTATTATTCAATACAATATGCTTTCTTGAAGTAAAAAAGTTTTTATAGACAAATCAAAATGAATAACAAAAATCAGAATAAAAAAGTAGTTTTAACTAAAAGAATTCACATTATGCATTTTTGGTCCATTAGTTTTTTTGTTCACTTTGATCATTTATCTTTTAAAAGGTTTATTTTTATCCTTTATGTTTTAAAAAAGGTTCACAACGATTCTTTCTATTAAAGTTTTCTTGACACAGTTATCATTCTTCTTCCTTTACTTTTTCTTCCTCCATCAACAACCACATCATCATAACCCGTAAAGGATTACAACAGGCAATGAAGATCCTCATGAAAACCATCACCGATAACTTGGCCAGAGAAGGTCGATTTGCTCAAAGCTTGTTCTTAATGCTAGTTGAAATTGTGACACCAAATGAAAATGAGAAAACGTACAGGAATGAAGTGATTTGAATGAGTATTCCCATAGTAGTAGTGGTTGTAGTTGGGTCAACTTGAAGCTCGCAAAGAATGATCATGATCTCATACCACCATGACTCCAAGCAAATAAAGACGTGGCTCAAAGTGGTGAGTTTCACCCAGCAAGTTAGTCTCAACTAGGTGAGGAGCAATGTAGCCCGACAAAATTTATATATTGACTTTAAGGAAAAGGAGGATGGAGAGGTTGGAAGTTGTGGAAGCTACAATGATGCGGGTGAGGTTGAGGTAGAGGTAGAGTGAATTAGGGTTTTAGCAAGGGAAGATAACATGACTAGATGGGTGACGCGTTGCACACAAAGGTAAATGTGGATTGAGTGGAGAAAGGAGTAGGTGACAAGATTGAGGAGGGAAAAGATGAGGCAATATGCATCATGGCCATACGAGCATAATGTTCAATCCTCAATATTGATAGAGGAAGAAGAATTAGAGGAAAAGAGGAGGAGGATGAAGTTAACGACATTAGGCAAAATTTAACAAAATTATTATTGTGAACCTTTTAAAAATATAAAGGACCAAAACGAACTTTTTGAAAGATAAAACACTAAAATAAACCACAAAAATAAGATAAAGGACCAAAAGTGAATTTTATCCTAAATTTTTTAATAAATTTTATTTATAGATTGTGTTTCCAATATAAAATAGACACTAGAGAAAAAATTAATATAAATTTATTTTTGTGACATTGATGTTTTACTTTTGTATGATTTAGATAGTCAAGTTTGTGTTAAATACTAACCTCTTACATAAAATATACATGAAGTAATAGTTTTAGCAATAGTGACAACTTGATTCTTACTTCATACCAACACTTTGACTATAAAATTCAATACAACAATATAAAAATTATTGGAAATATTTCTTCATACTACATTACTCTTAATGAAGTAAAGCATAATAAAGTTAATAATAATATATTGTCATATTTCTCAATCCATAACTTTATTAAGGTTTAGAGTAGGTTGTTATTGTTTTATTATATTAATAAATTAAATTTTTGATGCATTGCATTTCATATTACATTTGCATTACATTTCATTTAGTTTTAGTTGTATGTTATGACATTTAAGACTTAGTTTTAGTTAATTTTCTCTCCTTTTCTATCTTTTATGGAATCAAGTGTCTTAGGTGTTATTGTGTTTGTAGGTACCGATTCTAGAGTTGGAAGACTCTTTTTGCAACATAGAGGAACATTTCAAGAACTTGAGATGAATCATTGGAGATTGCAGATAGCTTGAGAAGTATCATGACTACGAGATACAATTCACACCTATGACCACTTTGTTGGAGCAAGCTTTAGAGATAGTAGTGTAGATCACAACCATGAGATATGGATCACAATTGTGATTAGCATTAAATTTTAATCTCATCATATTTGTTAGCTTGTAATAACATGAATCACAACTATGATAGGAAATAAACATGAACTTTAATTATTTTTAAAATTTTTACTTGTATTTGGGTATGAACTTTTAGCTTGTGATTTTAAATATCCTTCTGAACATTAAGAGGGGGTTTCGAACCTCACATTTTGACAACTTATAAAGAAAATTTGAACTCTTTTTCCTCCTTTTTTCTTGATTTTGGTTAGTGTTATGACCCACTATCACTACATGACATCACCAATTAATACAATGAAGAGATAATTTGATCTTAAATATAAAACTCTTTAATTTGTTTATTCATGAAATTACACAAAAAAAAGTTGCATCATAAAAATTTGGTTTGATGTCATTTATCTCAACCAATTCACAACATGATAAGTAAATATGAACAACCAAATAATTATAGTGTCTTATGGAACTATAGCTTAATAAATAATATAAACAACAACATATATTAGACAATTAAGAAATATGAGTAAAAGAATTCAAATAATCTATTGTATATACATCATAGAGGGAAATACAAGACGTACTCCCTAAGTTGGTCATTCAATACACTTTAAAAGAAAATAGCAAGAGGAATCATTCATCAAAATTATGTATACTAATGTGATATGTCTAGGTAATCACACTTCACCACCTTCTTCAATAGTGTCTCCAACATTAATTATGAGTAGTTCGGTGTGTAATAGCTTCATCATTTACTCCTACATCACCAACATGATCATCATAATCAAACAAGGAAATGCAAGGGTAAGCTCACTTAATTTTAACATACATATAAGCAACAAAAATACATTCTAAAACACAATAATAAAAGTAAAATATTCATTATAACATTAACATTGCCACCAACAAATCCATTTACATCCGCAATTCGATGAAATGTATACACCAAACTGTTCACCCAAAATATGAATGCACATTCAACTATCATCAATCTCTCAGCCTTAACATGGCTTTTCACAACATAATAACTGTGAACTCATGCATGAAAACATATGCTACACACTAATGTATATGGTTTAAGTCACCATATACAACATTTATCATGCTATACAAGCATTTCTATCATATTATACTTAGATTCTCTTAAGATTTGATATATGACATCTTTGTATCTTCCATTTCACCAAGGCCTATCTCAAGGATCCAAGTTTCACCAACAATAATCAATTACAATGAATAACTTATTGAGACAACAACAATACCATTTATTATGGTCTATTAATTCTATCATGATACTTTAACATCTTAAGCCAACAACTCATTCACTCACCAACTTGAACAATAATTACAAGCCAACAATACATTCATTCACTAACTTATTCATTCACTGGCTTGAACAATAATTACTAGTCAATGCCACATTCATTCACTAGCTTGAACAATAATTACAAGGCTATAACACATTTATTAACAAGTTTTAACAAAAATTACAAACCAAAACTCATTCATTAATTAGCTTTACCAACACCACAAGTCAACAAGTTGGAACTTCATTCAACTACTCTACTTCAAATGGATTCATCCTTCAATAATTCAATTAAGTCATACAACAATCAACTTGTACAAATTCTCTATCATTTAACCTTTTTCAACAATCATCTAATTGATATTATGATATGCATCTTTTTTCTTATGTTTCTTGCATATCACCTTCTTTTTATGTTTGTTGCATATCACCTTCTTCATTCTACACTGTTTGTGTCATTTACAAGTTAAGAGGATTGTCTACAACTTTTATGTTTACCACAATCTCTAGATTAATTGGAAGTATGTCATGCCTAAGGTTATCAATAATGCAAAGCTTTCATTGAATCTTGACAAATTACTGCCCATTTTTCACTTAAGCTAAAAAAACTTAAGCCATTTACTCATACTTAAATTCGCTTAAGCCAATTTTTTTCTTAACCTCTAGACCACAGTATGTCATAAATTAGCTTAAGCTCAAAACTTTTCACTTAAACCAAATATAATTAGAATTCTAAACCTCACATTCTATCCAAAATTAGCTTAAGCCAAATATTTTCGCTTAAGCCATTTTCATTTAGACTTCTACACAACATTTTGTCCCAAATTCGCTTAAGTACCAAAATGTTCGCATAAGCTAAATTTCTCCATACTTCCTCATCTTACATTTTGATCCAAATTCACTTAAGCAAAAAAAATTCACTTAAGCTAATTTGCAATTTCCTATAAACGTCTTCTTCGCTATTTCAACTCTATTGATGGCTACCCAAGTTTTCTAATGCTCATAAGGGATTTTAAATGCTCCCTAACACGAAACCTATAAGATATCATATGATTCAAGCAAAAGAACTCAAAATCATCATTTTTCACAAGCTCATAAACATTCCAATAACAAGGTAAATCATTCTCAATTCACCAATACACAACAATTACATCAATTTCAAACCAAAGGTCTTAATCAATTTTCATTCCCACAACAACAATCCATCATAAAAAAAATAAAGAAAAGAGGGTGAGTTTCCTTTACCTCAAAGTAGCTTCAAGTTTGGACTTCCATAAAGAGGAAAGAAAATGAGTTTTTGAGCAAAAGTGAGAAGCTCTTCTCAAAGAACAACACCCTTACCAAAACTCATGAAAATGGAAGACCTAAAACTCAAATTTTTTTACCAAATACCCATTGTGGATCAACTTAAAAGAAAAAAGAGGAGAAGGAAATCAAGCTTGGATCTTGAGAGCAAAAATTAAAGTTTTTCTTAACAAAAATGAAATAATGAAATGTATATAGAAGGGGGTTAACTCATGAATAAATGATAGGAAGGAAAAATGAGTATGTTTTTTATTAAAACCCTTCTCATTGTTGCTAAATTATTTTTAAAACCCTTCTTATTTCCTTTAGGTCCAAAAATTACTAAACTCAACACCAAACCAATTCTAGAATGGCTTAGATAATTTCCTCAACTTTCAAAAACTCTAAACTTTGAATGTTACAAGGATCTAGATTAAAATAATATCATTTTAATCATCAATGTTTAAACAAGAACATAACTTACACAAAATTTAACTATGATTAGAATCAACTAGCCATAACCAAATTCACAAGACTTCTGACTAATTTGTCACTTTTTTTAGTGCAACCTAAACTATAAATACATAACAAAATTTTGTCTTCATTAGGATCTTTCTATTAAAACTCAAAAAATAAATCATCAAATGTTATTTATTACATCTTCCATGAAATCAATCTTCAATTCCACTTATAATTTTTTTCAAATAAGTTAGAATCATAGAGTGAAAAAATCGTAGTGTTACAATTATTCCTTGACAATTGTTCATGTTGATTTAAATTAAATTGAGATTCTCTTTAATTTTGAACTTATAATTCTTCTCTTATAGATTTATAGATTTTAGACTTTTAATCATCATTTGCATGATTTTAGATGCTTAGGAATAAACTGATAGGTGAAGTTACATGTTAGAACTATAAAAGATGAACTTAAGTTTTGATTCTCAAAAGTAAGATTAATCCTAGGTGGGTAAAATGATTTAGTAAAAAGCATAAATAATTTAATTGAACACAATCTCACAATAATAGGAGTTAATTCAATAGATACATATTTATTTCTTGAAAGAAAATGCAAATTATCTTAGATTATATAAGAGTCTTGGAGTGAAACCTTAATCTCAAAATTATCTAAATCCAAATTTACCTTGATTAAATTTTTTTTAGTTTTTATCTTGTATCTTTATTATTTTTTATCTTTATCTTTTATTAAACTCTCTAAACTTTTTTTAAATCAAATTTAATTTTTTTCAATTATTTTATTTGTATTTTTAATTGAGATAAATACTAAATTCAAAACGCAATATCTGTGTATTCAATATTATTACTTGACAAGAAAACATGTACTTACAAAATTTTTCTATCAATAATATAAAAATGTTTTTGTAATTTACTACAAAAAATTATAGTCATAGTAAAAATGTATACTTAAATATATTCAAAATAAAAAGGTATTTATAACACTTTTAACAATTTAAATTTTCAAGAAATTATTTATATAAATTTTAAATATAAAAATTAATAATAAAAAAACTCGCTTCAATTATATATATCCTTGCTTCAGTTCGATTTTGGAATGAATATAAAAATTTATATGTTATACTGTAACAAAATAAATAATGAAAATTATATTTATTTATAAAAAATAAAGAATAGAATATCACATAATAAATTAAAAATTTATGAGATATTAACAAAACATACTTTCCAATCTTATCATCACTTACAGAAAATGATCATCTATCTTACTTAAAATTTAATATTACTCTCACAAAGAAAATTGATTAAAATGTTATCTAATCATACTGCCAAATCCTATTTCCAATTAATAAAAAAATATTAACTACTTATTTTTATTTTTTTAAAAAATGTGACATAATTATATATCTTACTTAATTCAAATAAGACTAAATATTGGATGGAATTACCTAATTATTTAATTGGATAGGGACGTTAATTTTAGGTGAATTTGAAGAAAAATTATTTTATTTTCATTTAAAGTTATTTTTATTAAAAAAAAGGATAAAAAATTGACCTGTTTCAATATTAATAAATGAGCATTCCATATTTAAGTCAAATTAATCACAATTTCAAATCAATCCTCTATTTTAAATTGTGGTCCATTAAATTACTATTAAATTATTTCTAATTGATAAAACGTGTAATAATTAAATAAATAATTTAACATAAAAATAAATTAATTAAAAATTTATATTTAGGTTAAAATTAAAGGTACATTTTAAATTAATTGCTTATTTTATATTTATTCATCCATTAAAAGATAAACTAAAAACAAATTTGATATTTTTTTATCATAATTATCCATTTTAAATTAATAATATATTTTAAGACATAATTTCACATCTTACTTAATTTAAATTAGAATATATACTGACTATAATTATCTTAATTAAAATAACTACTTAACAGAACAAAGAAATTAATTTCAAGTAAATTTTACAAAAATCAATTTATTTCCATTTAAAATAATATTTATCAGAAAAAGTCAATGAACATTTTTGTCCATTCAATCTAAATAAATAAAAATTCATAATTGATCTTAAAATTACATCAATCAGAATGTTAATTAATTATTTTAAGATAATTTTTTAAAAAACTAACCTAAAAATTAGCTCAAAGTTGGAAAATAGTTATAAATCTAGCTCGTAACTGAAAGTTGAAAAATTAATTTATTATATTTTTTACATATTATACTTTTTATTATTAATGTTATGTTATATCTTAAAATATTATCAATTAAAATTAAAATAAAATAAAATAACATAATTTTATGTAGATATCACGTTATAATTAAGTTAATTAGTATAATGATTAAAATATCTTGAAGTATAATACTAAAAATAATAGAAAAATAATGTTAATAGAGTAATGATTAAAATAAATAATTTAGTATTAAAATATTAAAAAATAATACAAATAAAATTAATTTATTATCAAAAAATATTAATATCATAAAATATAAATTGAAATAAAAAAATAAAAATGATAAAAATAAATATTGTAATATAAGAATATCTAAAATTTAATAATAATAATAATAA
>JAMLFT010010586.1:0-11711 GCA_026544285.1 Pachyrhizus erosus
ATTTCTTTATCAAATTTAACCATTTTAAATATATTTTTTATAACATTATAATTAAAAACATATTAAATATTATAATTTATCAAAAAAAATTATTAAATATTTTTTATAGACTATGTCTCATATTTATTAACATTTTAAAAAAGAAAAAGAAAATATTATTAACTTAACTCTTTTACTCCCACTAAAAAAAAATTCTAACTCGATCTAGTTTTATAACATATAGTCATAATAATATTGTGAGTGATCATATATTTATATGACCAATGAGAAGCAAAAACATGCATGATAAAAAATGATTTTTATTTTATTTTTTATCTAAATTTTTTAATATAAATATAATAAATTAAAATAAATACTCAATAAATGAATAATAATTTTAAAACATTTTGTATAATTATAAATGTTTGTCTAGTCTAAAATTAAAGTTGTACTACTTTATTTCAATTAATTTTATATAAGATCAAGAAAATATATTAAATAATTTAATTTTTCAACAATTTATTAGATTATTAGATTTATACGTTATTAAAAAGTAGAAAAAATGAACACAAACACATATAATATCTCTCATGAACATAAAATTTAATTCTAATAAGTAGTTGTACTCAACAATTCAATATCAAAAGAGATGTCTATTCCGATGACTTTTATCATTTGTTTTTATTTTTAATTAAAATGAAAGGATTGAATGAAATAAATACTTTATAACAATTTTAATTAAAATTTATACTGTCATAATATGTGAAATATTAAAAAAAATATCACATTACTAACATAAAATACACTATTATATATTTTTTAATAGTTTATTTTTTGTGCATTGATAGTGTAAAAAAAAATTACACCATCCATCAATAATAAGTTATGATAAATTTAATTTTTAAGGTAGTTAGTGTGAAGAGTTGCACATCCTTCATTATCATTATAAAGAGTTCAATAAATATTCACTATTGGTGTAAAGATTCTATAATGTCAATTAATTAAAAATTAATTTTAATGTGACTTTTAAAGTGATTTTTTTATTAAAGTTAACAAATTTATTATATATAATGATTTATAATTAAAAAATCATGCAATTTTTTTTTACATGTGATTAGACAATAATATAAAAAGAATTTTATATTATCATTGCACATTCTTTTTATTATAGAACTTAACAAACTTATTCTGTTCATTTTTGAATGAGTAAATTTTAACTAATTTTACTTTATTTAACGAACTCATTCCTAAAATATTTTTTATTTAATTGAAGTTTTATGTTTAATAACTTTTAATTATTCTTGATATACTTCTAATAAAAATTAATTTTAAAAATTAATTTTTAAAGAGTTTATTAACCTTACAAGCTATTCACTTTTCAACTATCTACTACTAACTAGTTAATTATGATTCTTTTTAAAAAGATATTTTCTCTATATTATTTACTTTACAATACTAGATACTATTATTGTTTGAGAGAAACAAAGGTTAGAATTATCATTTTAAAATAGAAGTTGTGAACCTCCAGTGAGAGACAGCAGTGTATTCTATTGGTAATGTATATATGTATATATAATGTTTTCCTCCTTTTCTAAAGGATGATATATCATTAGTAGCATATAACAAAAGACTTCCGAGAAAAATCGTTTCATGAAATAAGTGCTGCACTTTTGTTGCAGCGGGAGACTTGTAGATTGATGCATGCGAAAAAAATTGGTTTAGAGAGTATTTAAACTGTACAATTTGGAGAGACGGTAAGCTTCTATTATCTATTAATTAATTATTATTTTATTGATAGAAAGAAAAAAATTATAAAAAAGTGAGTTTGTATAGTAAATAAGAGAAAAATATTATTTTAAAGAATCATAATTAATTAGTTACGAATAGTTAACTGAAAAGTGAGTGGATAAGACTTAACCTGGTGTGAAGTTCGCACAAGTTAGAAAAATTAAAATAAAAAATTGTTTGAAAGATTGAGATCCTTTATTTCAATGATGATAAAAAATAAACAGGAGGCAGATGAATGATGTGTTATTATCAATTTTTCATGCTGCTTTGAAATTCATTCATGGTTCATGTTGCTCTAGGCAGCAGCCAGACAAAGTTAAACCAAGGACGAAATTGAATTCAGTGTCATATGACATTCAGACAATAAAGTGAGAAGTATGTGAATGTCATGTTATTCTCATGCTGGGTTGAAATCCATTCACTGATAATCCTCCATCAACAAGAACAACCTGTCCTGTGATGTAAGAGGCAGCAGGCAGACAAAGGTAAGTCACCAAGGATGAAACTTCCTCAGGTTCTGCGATGCGCCCAAGAGGAGTTCGAGATAACATTTCTTCTACATATTTCTTGTTGCAAAGCAGCTATGACAAATTATGGCAAAGTATCAACTTAAACATAAAAGGTTACGCAAAAATGAATAGACATTGGACCAGTTTGGATAAACATTTTTAAAAGAAGAAAATAAGAAAAAAACTGAAATAAACTATTCCATAAATCAAGTTAGTTTATACATAAGCTAATTTGTAGAAGTTTTCATTGTAATGTTTTCAAAATCTGATTTTTAATTTATACATTTAGTTTATAAAAAAATTATTTTATCTTATTCTCTTAGAAATATTTATGGAGAAGTTTATTAAAAAAGGTCCATTATCATTAAGCTTCTTTGCCCCTAGTCTCAACTTTCAACACATCCTATCTAAAAACATCCAAAAGTCTTGTCTTATCACACAACTGAACCAGACAATCCAAGAGTCATGCAGTCGTCAACTCTAAATAAATTAAGATATGTAAGATTTTTAAGCTAACAGAGGATTTGAATATCATTACTTTTGCAAAGTAGACCTCCTATTATGACTTTTACGTTTATAATTAGGTAATTTATTGGTTGAAAGTGCACGAATTTTATTAATTTGTACCACACCAAATACATTCTCTAATATTTTTTCTTATAAAAAAACAACTAATCCTAAAATAAGAAAACTATAACTTAAAGATAACAAGAAAAAGATAAAACAAAAAAAGATGATAAAAGCTCAAATAAGATACTACTAAGTCTCCTAAGATATTTCCATTATTTACAACACTCCATTGAGTTGGTAAATGAATATCAATCATTCCCAACTTGTCTATAAACTCTTGAAATCTGCTAGTATGAAGGCCTTTAGTAAAGACATCAATCACTTGGAGTCCTATAGAAACATGAGCTGTAACAATAAGACCACTATCCAGCTACTCTTTGATAAAATGTTTGTCAATTTCAATGTGTTTGGTCTTGTCATGTTGAATTGGATTGTGAGCAATGCTAATGACTAATTTGTTGTCACAAAATAATTTTATAGGGATCTCAAACTTAATCTTGAGATCATCAAGAATGACCTTCATCCATAGTCCTTCACATATATCCTTGGCCATAGCTTGAAATTCAGCTTCTGCACTATATCGAGCTACTAATTCTGCTTCTTGCTCTCCTAAGTCACCAAATTTTCCCCAGAAACATATAATAGCTTGAAGTGGATCTTCTTTTTGTGATTGATCCTGCATTACTATAAATTTCCACAGACAATTCTCTTCTGAATAATAGACCTTTTCCTGGACTTGCCTTCAAGTACTGGAGGATCCTGGCAGCTGGTTGCTTATGTCTCTCTTGGGGGTCATCCATAAATTGACTAACTACACTGATAGCATAGGTGATGTTTGGTCTGGCGTGAGATTGGTAAATTAGTTACCTTACCAATATCTGATATTGAGACTTTTCCATAGGTGCACTTTCTTCACTTCCTATCCTAGGATTTTGTTCAATAAGAACCCTTGAGGTCTTACATCCTAATGTTCCTGTTTCTTTGAGGAAGTCAAGGACATACTTTATTTGGGAGATAAAAATGTCTTTCCTAAAATAGGCAACCTATGCTCCAAGGAAATACTTCAGCCTACCTAAGTCTTCATTTCAAATTGAGTTGCTAGCTTTTCTTTCAAGATCAGTTTTTAAGCCTAATCATCACTTGCAATTATCATGTTGTCTACATAGACCAAAAGTATGGTGAGTTTGCTGGTAGGAAAATGCTTTATGAATAAAGTGTGATTACCTTGGCTTTGTTTGTATCTCAAAGAAATCATTGCCAAGCTCAAGGAGATTGCTTGAGACCATATAATGCCTTTTTTAGTCTGCAAACCTTGGTCTCTCCATTATGAGCTCCAAATCCTGTGGGAATTTTCATGTATACCTCTTCTTCCAAATCTCTATGAAGGAGAACATTTTTAACATCAAACTGCTGCAAGTCCCGACAAAAATGGGTTGCCAAGGAAAGGATAACTTGTACTGTATTCCATCTTTACTATAGGGACAAATGTCTCCTTATAGTTTATCCCATAAGTCTGGGTGTATCTTCTTACTACCAATCTTGCTTTGTATTAGTCTACTGTCTCATCAGATTTGTGTTTCACTGTGAATATCCATCTGCACCCCACAACCTTCTTGTCTTTGCGTTTGTCAACAATTTTTCAAGTTGAGTTTTTTTTCTAATGCCCTCTTCTCTTCCTTCATGGCTTGAACCAGCATTAACTTTCTTAGCTTCTTGGACTAAAGTTGGTGCTTTAGTTGCATCAATGGCAGCAATAAAACTTTGATGTTGGACAAAGAGATGGTCAATATAGACATATCTAGATATAAGATATTTAACACGACTTTTTTTCTTTTCTCAAGACAATAGGTATATCATCATCAACACTCACTACCTCAATGTTACCTTTAGAAATGCTCACCTCTGGGTCAGACAATTTCTCTTGCTGAGGGACCAGAATGGGTTTTTTATTTCTTTGATATATCTTGGTAAAGAATTGTTCTTCTTTTTTAGCTTCATTATGAGCTTCCTTTTCTATCTCATTTGTGATCTCACCATTGATTCCTTGGGCATCTTGCAAAGATAAAAAGGGTAATGACTCTAAAGCAAGTTTGTCTTTGGCTTCTAGATTTCTCTCCCCCTGAAGTTGAGGACTAACAAAGCATGAGTCAGTTTCATGAAAGGTGACATCCATGGAGACAAAGACTAGATGACTTTGAAGATGGCAACACTTGTGCCCCTTTTTATTTGAGGGATAATCAATAAAGACACATTTGATTGCCCTTGGATCTAACTTACAACGGTGAGGATTATGAGAATGGATAAATGTAACACAACTAAATACACGACAAGGTAAACTAGAAGTTAGGGGAGAAGAAGGAACAAAGGACATCAAGCATTCAACAAGACTAACTCCATTTAAGACTTGAGTAGGTAACTTGTTATAGGATATGTAGTAGTTAAAACACCTTCTCCCTAGTAGGTATTAGGAACAAACACTTGGAGGAAAAGGACCTTGGCAACATCAAGAAGATGACGATTCTTCCTCTCTGCAACCCCATTTTGTTGGGAAGTATTAACACATGTCAGTTCATGACTAATTCCATTCCAGTGATAAATTTAGAGAATGAATGATTTACGTATTTTGTGCCATTATCAAATCTAAGTTTTTGATGGACTTACCAAATTGATTTTAGGCAAGACGGAAAAACCTAACAAAAGTTTGACAAACTTCGGATTTATTTTTCATTAGGTAGGTCCATGTTACTTGAGTACAATCGTCAATAAAGGTTACAAACCATTTTGCGCCAAATATAGATTCCATAACAGGTCCCCACACATTAGAATTATAAGATCAAAAGGATGAGAACTTTTATTGTTACTAATAGGAAACAATGCACGATGATGCTTTGGCAACTGACAAACATCACAATTGAAAGACTCGACAAACTTTTGTAAACAAATAAGGAAATAAAGACTTAAGAAGGCTAAACAGTGGATGCCCAAGTCGTCTATGGTGAAGCAATATTTGGGTGGTAGTCCATGTATTTAACTTTGCTTGTTGGCTTGAGAGTAAATCCAGATTCTTGTCTTTAGTCTTCTTATGTTGTAGGAAGTATAACTCACCTTGCTCTTTAGCAATTAAAATTGTCTTCCCCGTAGCAAGGTCTTGAAAGGCGCAATGAGAATGAAAAATTGCTACTAAGCAATTCAAATTTTTAGTAAGCTTGTGTATAGAGATAAGGCCATTAGCCAATTTTGGGACATTTAAACATCATGCAATAAAAGAGAGGGCTCTAGTTAAATGCTACCAACATAGGCACACTATCTCCATTAGCAATTGTAATAAGTTGTCAATCAGATGCTCTATAATATGAGGTAAAGAGTACAGGAAAAGGGGTCATGTGATTTGTTGCTCTAGAATCAAGAATCCAAATCACTTAAGAAATAGAGCCAAAGGTATTGAATGAGCTCTTACTCTTCATAGACAACGTGCACAAGCCAGAAGGCTTACTTGTGGATTAGATTAGCATCATTAGGCAATCAATCTCTTCCTTATAGACCTTAATATCCTGTTCAAGTTGTGATTGGGCATCTAGTGGATCTACTTCATCGTGATTTGAGGTTGTGTGGTTTGACCACCTTTGTGTAGCTCCTTTGTTTTCACCCCATGCGTTCAAGGACCTTATCTCTCCCATGAAGCTTGTAACATGTCTCTTTATGTCCTGACCTTTTACAATATGAGCAATATTCTCCACGATTATCCTTCGCTCGTTGCTTTCCTCTAGAGGTTGACCCTTCTCCAGAGGTTGACCCCTTGTAAGGTCCCTTTCCTATTTCCTATTGCCACAGCTGATCCTGCATTGTAGCTTCTTCCATCAAGCATAACTGATCTTCTAGTTTCTTAAACTCGTACAGTATAGACCACTTCAAATAGAGAGGGAAGCTTTTCCTTCCCTAGGATCTGTACCCAAATGGGATCATATTTTGAGTTCAAATCATGGAGGAAATTGAAGATTCTTCCTCTCTCCACAACCTTGGCATGTGCAATGGCATCAACTTTACACATCTTCAAACTCTAGTACTGGTCCAACTCGATCTAGAATCCATTTAGGATTCCATGATACTTCAATACAGAGAAGGTCCCTTCTCTTGTATTAAAAAATCCTGCTTTCAATATCATTGCAGGCAGCAGAGTCCTCCCTCAAAGAAAAGGTTGCACTCAAATCATCTCACATCTCTCGTGCAGAGGCATAAAACATTTAGTTCTAACTTATTTTTGAAACCATCAAATGCCACATCCAGGTCATAATGAGCGAATCTTCATTTTCCCATGCTTCAAATTTTGGGTCATTTGGGAGTGGACCTCCTCCATCAATATGACTCAACCTAGATCGTCCTTTGAGAATTCTTCAGATGTATTTGACCTATTGTAAATAATTGCAACCATCAAGACGATATGGACCAACCACATTGGGTAGATCATTTGGACCCAATGAGGTGAATTTCTCTTCTACCGTCACAGAAAAAAGTAACACGTGAACAGTTATGCGTGAAAAGTAGCGCGCAACGAAAATAGAGCTCCCAAGATCAGGAACTTTGATACCAAGTTGAAAGGGCACAAATTTTATTTATTTGTATCACACCAAATACATTCTCTAATCTTCTTTTTATAAGGAAACAACTAACCCTAAAATAAGGAAACTATAAAAGATAATAACGAAAAAGATAAAACAAAAAAAGATGATAAAAGATCAAATAAGATACTAATAAATCTCCTAAGATATTCATGTTATTTACAACATTACTTAACAGAAAGAAAGGTTGCCCTCAAAAGAAAGTCTTTAGATCTAATTGCAAGCATGAAACTTGAGTCTTATATCGGAAGTAAGAAATTCTAGTGTGGGATTCTAGTCTTGGGATCTCCAACTACCATGGCTAGTTTTGTGGTGTAGTTCTGCTAAAGTTT
The DNA here is from genome assembly GCA_026544285.1 of Pachyrhizus erosus. NCBI lineage: Eukaryota > Viridiplantae > Streptophyta > Magnoliopsida > Fabales > Fabaceae > Pachyrhizus > Pachyrhizus erosus. The sequence continues at coordinate 7,795 of JAMLFT010010586.1, forward strand.
TTATTATTGTCAAATTCAGATGACATTGAAATTTCAAGTTTTTCGTCAATGTCATATATAATAGGGGAAAAGGCCACGCACTGCTTGTAGTATTATTATATAACTGGAATAAAAGGATGTGGAGCTGTTAATTTACTGCAAATTTGGTAAGTGTAGGCCTGAACTCTCTGAAAAAAAAAAAAGGAAACACTGCTAGCCCAGGCAATAATGAGAGGCTTGGTGACTCCCACCATTTCCACACTCACTCACACCTTTCTGCTTTCCTTCCCCCCTCTCCCATAGTTGAATGATCCCTCCCTAGAAATCTATGCTCCCTGATGTCATCATGTGTGCAGTCAATAGTTACATGAGGTTACACCTTTCACACTACCACCAGGGGAATCAAATCCCAGTTACCTTCCCTTTTCTTCCTAAATACACCCTAACCTTAGGGTACTAAACAGTGTTTAGTACAATAAGAACACAGTATGTACAATAACTATTATTAACTATTAACTAATAGCTGCTATTTCAAAATTTCACACATATGTTCGTTTATGTGTGTTATTAAAACAAGCAGAAATACATTTTAAGGAAGTCAAATTTATTAAAGAGTTCACAAAATATACCGGAATAAACATACAAAGAGGAAAGCAAATAGCTTTTAGTACATTTCTCTGACATATTTTCCATAAAAGGTTGAGCACAAGCTTGATGACAATTACATGCTGTAGAATAAACATACTAATATTGGATCAACCTGTAGTGTTATTAATTTCCAATGGACTACAATTTACTATGCACGCTCTTGAAGAGATCTGACAATTGGTTAACTTCACTAAGACTCAAGGATGAACTAAATCTGTGATCACACCAATAACATTCATTGTCCATTTGAAATTATATATTTCAATAGAAATTAACTAGAGGGCTGAGCATCAGTAGCAGTATATAAGATATTTATGAAACAGAGACTTGAATGTAGTCTGCATTGAAGAAATGACCTTTGTTGGAGTGTTAGTATTATAGTAGTGTAACGAGTTTGGTAACCCATGTGGTACATGGAAATTTGATTAAATTTTATAAAGGATAAAGTATGTTTTTGGTTCCTCAAACTATTTTGGAAGGTAGGTTTTAATCCCTATAAAATTTTATTACATTTGTGCTTTAGTCCTTCATCAAAACTAAAATCATGTTAAATTTTTATAGGAACTAAAATTAACATTCCAAAATATTTTGAAGAACCCAAAACACTCTTTACCCTTTTATAAGTCTATCTCCATACTAATTTATAATATTAAAGTTTAAAATTACAAAAGAATGCATATACTTCAATTTACATAATTATTTTTGTTTTTTAATTTAATTTTATAATAATATGTCATACTTTACTGATATATGTTGTATTAATAAAAATTTCTCTCCCAACATATTTAAAAACTTTTGACATTAATTTATTTTACTTATTATTTAATATATAAAACAATATTTAATTGGTCTTTTTTAAAGAAATTATATAATACTTAAATCTTTCAATAATTGAAAATATCACTAATCAAAGTATTTAGTCATATAAATGTAATATTATTTTTTATTTAATAAAATTATATTATTTTAAATCTTAAGTCTTGTGCTATGTATCAAAAAGAAAATTTAACATGGTTTGTTCTGGAGAAATATGTAGTTTTAAAAAAATTAAAATTTTAAAACATAGTTAACAAAGATTGGACAAACTCAAGATTGAAAATGTTTAGATTCATAGTTGAAATGCTTATAATATAGAAAGATATAGAGTAATTGAATTAATAGTGAGGGAATAGAGGACAAATAAGTAATTTGACTTTGATGAATAGTATTCCTTGAAGCTGTGAATTATACATAGTATAGCTAGCTAGTGCAGCAGATTAATGCAACCAGCCAAGATTCAATTTGATCTTATGTAACAAATATGGCAGTTGTTACTTTTGGCCTTTTCCCCCTAACACAAGTTTATAATTCTAAGCTTTGGAGGATATGCTGTATCACTAGAGGTGTTTAATAATTTTATATTTGAATCCTGCTGTCAAAAGGAAAGCAGCTAACTCCAATAAAAATAGGAAGAAAGAGACTTACATGTTCAACAAGTGGCGTATTGGTAGTAGCAGGAACAACACAATTGCTCCTTATGTTGTCTTTAGCCCATTCACAAGCCATATATTTTGTAAGCTGGTTGATTGCAGCTGAAAGTAGCATTGGACAGGAAACATTCAGTGCCCTTGTCACACCAACATTATATTAATCACAAAAGCAGGTTAAAAAAACAAATAAGAATGAACATGACGGCTCACCTTTACATGCTGCATAGACGGATCCAGTACCTAAGCTGACCACGCCAGCAATAGATGAAATGAACACAATGCTTCCCATTCCAGATGCTTTCAGAAGAGGATATGCAAGCTGGCACAGATGGTAAGCTGAGTCTAAATTGACTGCCATAATTTGTGAATATACTTCAGCAGTGTACTCAACGGTTGGCTTCCTATAATTTACTCCAACATTGTTCACCTATGTTAGGTTACAAGGAATAAAACAACCTTAGCCCATCAGAAATGTAATCCCCTTTTGTTTTTTCAGTGTAAGAAAAAGAGGGTTAACTCACATAAATGTTAAGCTTGCCATGGAAGAGGGAAGTGACCACCCGAATGAGCTCCTCTCTGTGGGGTTGAGATGAGACATCACACACAGACCCAGAAACCAAAAACCCTTTACTACGCCATTCAGCCAAACACTTATCCAATTCAGCTTGGTTTCTGGAACAAGTGTGGACAGTGGCACCAAACCCACATAAGTCCTCCACTATGGCATGTCTGAAATTAAACACAGTTTCATAGTTTCAGACACAAAGATCAAGTTTTTACCACCAAAATATTCCCTTTTCCAAGAAATAAAAGGACTAACCCAATTCCACGAGTTCCACCGGTGACAAGAGCAGTCATTCCGTTAAGAGACCATCTTGAAGCTTTGTGGGTAGTGTTCTCTGCATCTGCCATTTCTTCAATCACAAATTCCTCTAACTCAAAGCTCAAAAACGCAACTTGTCGTACCCTTCCATTCTATGCTTGCAATTTATTGAGTTCGGAACTTCTGATAGCGATTCATGCAAAAATACAACTATAAAATGCTTTGAAAAGTAGAATGATGTTGGAATGGTAAAGGTGTGGGATTGCCATTCATTGTTGAATTCACTGGTTTTATTTAACACCAATTAAAAGGGGATAAAAAGGATAATAGTTAAAATTATAATAAGAAAAAAGGTTATAATTTTTATTATAAAATAAAAAGGTTATTTTTATTAAGTTAAAATTAATAAAATAAAAATGCTTCTGTGAAGCTTATGATAAGAAAATAAAATAAAATAATTTTTTGTTAAATTAAAATTAAGTTATTTGTTCTAATAAAAAAAAGGTTATTTATAAGATAAAAATTATATAATTTTTTTTTATAAATTGACTTATATATTTTATTTTTTAAAATATTTTTAAATAAATTTATTCAACAGTATTATAAAAATATTTTAATTATAAAATAATTAAATAAAATTTTAAAATAACATAAAAAATGTTCAACAACTTATAAAATGAAAAAAATCATAATAATAATATATTTATAAAATCAAAATAATATATTTAAATATAAACAATATCAAATAAAGTCATGTTATTATTACACTAAGACAGGTCATAATCACTTCAATTGTTTTTCTTTTCTATTTTGATTTTAATATACACCTTTTCTCGTATAACAAGTAAACAAGGCTAGCATAAAAAAAATAAGTTTCAAAATAAGTATTAATTTAGTTTTTTAAGGTAATATTAACTAATATTATTTATTTATATTATTAATAATATTTTTAGAATATTATTAATATGTTATATCATCCCCCAATAAAAAATGATAAT
>JAMLFT010010587.1:0-11711 GCA_026544285.1 Pachyrhizus erosus
ATTAATATAAATTATCACTTACAAAAAGATAATATTAAGACAGTTTGTTTGTATTTATTTTTTAAAATAAATATTTTGTAATAAAATAAATATTTTTTAAATTTTTTGATGTTTTGTCTAAATTACTTATTTTTAAAATTAATAATTTTTTACTTTTTTTTAGAAACAAATTCTATCTATTTTTTAAATAATCAATTATTTTTATTTCTGCTATGTGTATCATTGAGTTTATCCTGACACTTTTATTAATTTCCGTTTGAAATAATGCTTTCGTGGGTTTAAAAATTAAAATCTCCCCTTTAGTATTCTATAAAAAAATACCATTGTTTTAGTAAATGGCATTATATTTAAGTTCGGGCCAACTGCTATGGTTCAAAAAACACTAATTTTAAACTTTACTACAACACATACGAATTCAAAACCACGATCCTCCCCTCACAAGCCTGGCTCTCTGTTTCTCTCTACTTTCTCTTTATCTCTTCATTATTTGTTTTCCTTTCTATTTTTTTTTTTTTTTTGGTGTGCTTCTGCTTTTAGTTTAGTTTTTTTTTTTTTTTTCTTGACTGAAGAATGAACAATCACCTTGTTTGGCTTTGGAATATTTCTCCAGTGAATAGTGAGTGTCTTCATATTTGCCCAGTCCACCTGAATATAATTTTACGTGCATTTTGAGATGTACAACCGTTGACTACTTATCGTACGTATAGGCCAATTCCTAATCCAAAGCTTAAATAATCGTATCCATAAAATGGGCCAAACATGTTAAAGCTTAAATCTGTAACGTCGCTATCAAATTCCTTAAACTAGAGGAAAACACTTGAACTTTGAACTACTCCACACAACTCAACATTTGTATCATTTGATTGGACTATCTAAGAAGAGCCTTCTTATAGTTATATATGTCTTTTTTAGTACCTAATTATGGCCTGCACAAGACATAAACATAGCCCTACAACCGTGCAAGTATGGTGGCCTTCTATATAACGATCATTACAGATAAGAAAATTAAACTCTGCGTGAGTAGGACTTGTATGAATGCCATGTGGACCAAAGTTACCTAAATGTAAGTTAAAAATTATGAGGTCAAATTGCTAATTTTGGGTTGAAATGACATATATGTTCTCAATCATTCTCATATAATGACGGAAACATGAGGAAAGAGGGAAACGAGAATGTCATTACTTGAAAAACAAGTACAGAAGTTGGGTTGGAGATGTGAAGTGTAATATTCCATTTGGCAATTAGATGAGGGATAAAGATATCCAACCTTCTTTCAAAGTGACACGAGTAATGTAAGATCATTTGCTCATTCTTTCCACATATTTATTTATTTACAAATTTAGAATAAAATAAACTTGTAGACCAACACTTAGGGTAGAAAATCTTTGCTCTACCAATCAAATCCGGCATAATTTGTCGATAGTGTTATCACCCATAAATATATTGATTGAAATTTGATTCCTAGAAAATAATCTCTTAACTATCCATCCATCGAATAATAAGGTATACCCAAAACAAAAGCTTTCCTCTCTAAAGAATTCTACAATTATCTTTACTATTTCTCTAAGGAGTTTCCATCTCGTTTAGCACCAAATTATGACTGATCAAAACTATTTCATCAATACCAAAATTACATTATTATCACTGATTCCTCTCTCCGGCATTTACTAGCACATTTAGTGTATTTAGCAAAATAATAACTAATGATCCATAAAATTAAACAAGTTGTGAAATATTTTGTGCCTCATGAAAATAATGATTGTTATTAGCAATCCTTCACATACAGTAAGTTACTAGAGATAGTGGAGGCAAATTTATATAACAGTTTTATAGATCTTGAAACTGGGTATATTTTACTCCTGAAGTGAGTATGGAAGAATAAACGCAGATGACCGTTAATTAAAACACAAGAGTCAATGGTTCTCTGAAGGTTGAACTTATTGTTTGGTTACACTATCACACTTCCTGTAAACCCCTGAGAATGTTCCTTTAGTTTTCATCATAAACATGAACAATGGCGAATTCTTCATTAAATTATGATGGCAAATATATTGTCGGTGCCATAACCTAAAATGGGCTTGGACTATGACATTCACAGGGTAAAAAGATTGAGTGAACTTAGCACATAAATTAGGGATAAAGTAGTATAATTCACTCATTTACTTTTCTCTTATAAATTATAACTCATATATTTACATCGATTAGAAATATATTACAAAGTTTCATTTTTTCTCTCTCTCATACAGTTAAATATTTTTAATCTTATTTTTTTTTTTATCTTTTTAATAGATATAATTCACATATCATCTTGTATTTATTTCAAGTATAATTCATATAAAATACATAAAATATTACTGTAATTTATTATTATATTTATTATATTTGTATAACCGATACCTATAAATTTTTATAAGAATTTTTCTAGACTTGGACTATCAAGATTTATAAAAATTCTACTAAGTACTTGCTAACTTTAAGCCAAATTAATTGTCATATCCCTACTTGAAACTTGAACTTAATTTGTTTATATATAAAAGAAAAAAATCTACTTAGAGTGTTTTTTCTATATAAGAATATTAGTAATATATTTTTTATTATTAATTAAAATTTATTAAAAATTATAAGTAAAATTCATTAAATAAAATGTGAGACTGAAAAAAATTTATAATTTTTAATAAATTTTATTTAATAATAAAAAACATATTTAAAAAAGTATATAAAAAAATGTATTATTAATATTTCACTTCTTTTTATATTCCAAGAGTTACATCTTCAAATCCTACTAACAAAAAAAGAGTAACATCTTCAAAACATTTTAACCGTTGCTTTTATGGATCAAAATGGGGAGGAAAAATAAAATTAAAGTGGAGCTTATTTGTAAGGGTAAAGGAAATTCATTCTTCTTTTCTTTTCTTTTATTTCTTTTTTAGAATGAGCAACAAAATTCTTATTCTAATATAATTAAGGATTTTTATCCATTACTAAGTTGGCTCACTTTCTTATCAAAAGAAATTTTAAATTTTAAATTTAGACTTGCATGTCTAAAAATGTAAAATTTTAATTTAATTTATTTAGCCCAGTTAGAATTAATTATTTTTCTGTATTAAACAATTACTTAAATTATTTCGTTTGTGGTTCATTTATATATATATACACATTGTCTTATTCAAATTTATAATTATACACCAACACACAGCCAAAAAAATTAGATATAATTTATGAAGAGTATTTGTAATGTGAATATTTTCATGAGTTGTTTAAAGTCAAGTAATATTGTTTATAAATTTTTTTGTTTAAGTATATAATTTGACGTTGTATTATCCAAGTCAGTTACTTAAATAAATAATGTTATTTTGTTAAATTATATAAAAAAAATCATATTTTCAATGATAAAATTTAATTAAATACTTACTTTAATAATTTTAGTATTGTAATAATTTTTTTATAAAATATTTAAGTTTACCTCACATGATGTAAAATTAAGATAAAAAATTTATTTAATCATCTATGTATTGGGGATGTTTTAAGAATGTGATTGTTAATTTAAAAATGTTAATTTATAAAATACACATTCATATGCAGCAAGTTAAAATCTGATTCGTCCTTTAAATTGAACTGAATCCAAACTAATAGTGTCAAATTTATAAATTTAAATCTGATTCGTGAACTTTTCAAAAGTTGAGACTATTTATTTAGTTAAACAAATAAATAATTAAATACTAATTATTCAAACTTGGTGGATGTTTGAGAATAATTTCTTAAAAATAGTTTTTTATTTGTTAATTTTTAAAGATATTAGAAATAAATGATTATTTCTTTAAACTAAATTAAACTTCAAATTAAAAAAAAATATTTAACATATTAATATCTAGGTTAGTCTCCTTTAGTATTATTAACAAATAGACAAGGCAACCTCCCTGTTCTAGCAGAAAAGTGCTTAGGACCTTTGCCAACTCATCATGATTATTTTCTACGCCACGCCATTGTCCAATGCTTCTAAATTCTAATTCTCAATCTTCTCCTCTTCTTACGTGACAGCTTCTTTTCTATTATTCCACTATTTCATCATACAAGAGCTTGTGGTTATTATAGCAATAGAGATTTTTAACTTGTTAAATGGTCAGTAATTTGTAAGAAAATAATTGTATTGTATATTAAATACCTCTCTTGCCAAATCTTAATTTTTTTTTCTTCAGTTGTTAACAATTTGTTTAATTGAAAAATATATTTTTTTAAAAATATATAAATTTAAGATAATTTATTAATATAAACTAAATTAACCATATTTTCTTAATTTTTATGAATTAAGTAATTGAGTCCTATAAATATAAATAAATATAGTACAAATTTAGTCTTTAAAATTACAATGATCGATTAATTAGTTTTTAAAATTAACAAAAATAACATAATGGTTTTTGAAATTATAAATTAACAATTAATTAGTCCCTAAAATTATAATAGTCCATCAAATTTTTCATTTAAATTAAGAAAAGGAAAAATGTTCCTAAAATTATAAATCATCAATCAATTTTATCATTTCAATATTAGATGGTGTCATCTTATATTATTAAAAATAAAAATTATTTTTACTTCATTATACATATTTCACTCGACTTGATTTTAGGGATTAGTGTATTAACATTTATTTAATAGATAAATAATAAGACTAATGTAAAACTAGCAAGGAAAAACAGAACAATGATTTAGAGATGGAAAAATCAATTATTATTCTACCAATATTTCAATTATTTTCATCTTTATAACGTGATAACTACATGTGTGGCTACTACTACTGAGACATTTAACTTGATAATTCAATTTTTTAAATAGAGTTAGATGATACCAACTAATAATTGAGAGAGATTAAATTGATTGATGGTTTGTAATTCTAAAAATTACTTTTTTTTTCTTAAAAAAATTAAGGATAAATTTGATTAAGCATTGCAATTTTTTTTATTAAATTGATTAATAATTTATAATTTCAAGAACTATTTTTACATTTTATTAATTTTAAGGACCAATGAGTCAATTATTATATTTTAAAGATTAAATTGATTATTTGCTCTACTTTTATACTGTGACTAGCATTTTAGCTTACATATTGTACATAATGTTTATTTTATGTAATTAAACAAATAAATATATTTTTAAAAAATAAATAAATAAATAAAATTTATTACCGTGTTATAAATAAATGTATTTAAATATATGCATTATTTTTTATATTTACAATGAATAATTCAAATTATAATATGATATTATTTTTATCTAATGGAAAAACATTTTAAAAAATATCAAAATTATATTTAAAAATAAAAATAAAAAATGATAGATTAAAAATATATATAATTAAGAATATCAAATATATAAATAAATATTATTGAAAATAATTTGAGATAGATGAAAGATTGTTTTTTCTAATTGTGAAAGTAGTACGTGAAATACATATGTAAAATAAAAAATATTTTATCTTCGTTTCTATTTATAAGACATAATTATCTAATTTATTAATATTAGAAAAATATGATTAATTTAGTTTATAGTAATAAATTTATCTTAAATTTATATATTTTTAAAAATATTATTATCATTAATGATATTTTTTTTTAAATATATGTTAATATAATATTTTTTTATTTAATTAAGAGTATTTTAATTTAAAAATAATTAATACATGAGATAGTATAGATTAAATCTTATATAAAAAAATAAATAATTTTAAAATTTTGAGTCCAGTAGAAATTGAGGTAGTATTAATTATGAAGAATTTATAATTGAAAAAATAGGAAAAAGTGAGGGTCTTACTCTTAAGATTGTATATTCTAATTTATTAGGAGTAGATGAATTAACATGTATTTCCAAATTATGTTTTATTACCTTTTTGAAAAACTAAATTATTACGAAATAATATGTTTGTTTTAGTGTGTGAGAGAGAGATGTGAATAGTTGAGTGAAAATATGCAGACATTTGAAAATAAATAAATTTACTCAGAAAGTTGTAAAAATATAATTATTTGATCAAAATATATTAAACTAAACATGCATGAAAGATGCCCAATGCTTTAACTAGCCCAACGACTCAATCCAACCAAAGCATCTTTTAGTTTTTCTCTTTTATCCTTAAACCCATTGGGCTCGAGACCTAAAGTCTGAAAAAGATATCAAGGCATTAAAGTGGCCATAGATTAAATTAAGTCAGTTTTAGGCATTAAAAAAAATCGAACCAATTAATTAGAGTTCAGTTAGATTAAACTGGGTTGAAAAATTATCAATAAAACTAACTAAACTCAATATTGGCTGGGTTGTTTTGAGTCAAATACTTGTTGGTAGTATTTTGTATTTTTTTTAATTATAAAAAGAATTATTTTAAATTAAATGTTAAAAGATAAAAAATATTATATATAAAAAAAATTAATTTTTTGGATTGATTCAAGCTGAAAATAAAATAAAAATACAGTGCTGGAGTTGCTCGAGTTAGATTGAGTAAAACTTACCTCTTCTAAATTCATCGCAAATTTTATAAATCGTTTTACCTTAAGTTAGTCTGGAAATTAATTTAAATTAGACTACTGAAAGTGGGACTGGTATTGTGTAGCATTACAATTACAATGCATCAAATCGGTGTGCTACAGAATTTTTTTTTAGAAAGTTTGAGATCCAGTCTTATTAATATTTAAAAATATAGTATAATTGTATATTGGAAAGAAAAAAAGATACAAAATTTTATTAATATTGGCATCAAACAATATGTTCTGTTCATTGAGTTGTTCCATTTTATTTATTTATTTTTGTATTAATATTCAATTTTTTAAAGAAACGATAACTAGTAAAAAAGAACAGCTCATTTAGCCCACTAACCACCAGGGTTACATTTAGAGTATTGTAATTACTAAAATAAAAAATATTTGTTTTCAATCTCATGAAGAATTCATATAGCCAGATTCTATCTCTTTTTGTTTTTTGTTTGAAACATGTCAATAACATGCTCACGCAACCCAAACACATGTCATTTGAATTTGATAGGTAATCTATATTTGATATTTAGTATTAACCGCTGCATTCCTATTACCGTTTATTTTCTTTCATGACAAAGCCCAATTAATAGATTGATATTTATTTCAGGCTTAGCCCATTCCTATTACCTCATTCTCATTTGGAAGTTTTTCTTCACTCCTAATCAAATAGAAAAGGACAAAATTTCAATATTTGAAAGAGAAAGGAGGGAACATGTTTTCTCTAGAAATTGGATGCTTCTGCTTCATTATTACATCCATGCAAAAAAGCATACCCGATCAAGTCATGTGTTCACGATCCTTTCAATGAAGACAATTACTAAATAGAAGGCTAGGCTACATCTGAAAGTTTTTGCTGGAAATAAGAAAGAAAAACAAAACTAGTCCTTCCAACCAATTTTGTCAATAACTAATAATTTCAAATAATGAGCAAAGATTACTTTTATAATAAAAGGTATGGCATTCGAATCCTAACTCACAAGTTGCGTGCTTGTCAACCAAGCTTCTAAATATTTTTTTTATAATTATTTTTAATTTGTTTATATGACTTCCATTAACGTTTTCTCATTTATGGTAAGTTTGTAAAATAGCATTTAAAAATTAAGGTAAAAGTGTAATTAGAAAGATAACAATCATTGTTGTTATAGAAAGAAATGAAAGGTGTAACATTTTCTTACCGGTTCAATAAAAATTTGATAATTTGGGTTATTAAAGGATTTTATTTATCAACAGTAAAAAGGGTTTCTTGCTAAAATTAAGGAACAAGACAATAGATTTTTATCCTCTAGGCTCTACTAGTATTGAACTCAACCAACTAGCATGTCAGCTTCGTCACCCATCTTTGAAGAAAGTGACATTTATGACGATATCATTATAAGTTTGGTGCCAAGTCTTATCGGTTGCCAAGCTGGTTATCATTATATTGCAATTAATCGATCATATTAGACTTTTAATGTTCAACCATTGATAGTACATTAATAAGAATAAAAGCATGTAGTAATTGCAGTTTTTGAATATCCCAAGTGAAGTGACAACTGCATTAACAAAAGAAAATGACTGAAGCATGCATGTGGATCTCTACACTTGTTAACATATATTGTCATCACCTATAATTGAAGTTTGTGACTGTCATGAATTTTTTTAACGTACAAGCTTGAATTCGAAATCATAACCAACTAGTTGTGTTGGATACACACGATCCAGTGTATATACCCTGCTACTTAGGGTTTGATCAAATCTTTACATCATCAAAGCCAATATTTATCATTGTTAGATAATAGAGACGGTGTTCTACAATGATATTCTCCTAAAAATATTAATTTAAAGGATATGCATTATTACCTTACAGGAAATAATTTCCAAAATAAATATTCAACTTATTAACATATTCTATGGAGTGCTATTTTTTACATTAGATCCACACATATATATAACTCCCTCTATTAATTTTCCCTTTACATTCAAAACAATTATTTGTAACAAATACCCATGACCGATTCATAACCAAAACGTCTATAACTATTATCAGCAATGGTACAAATTTTTATTGTGAACACTAATCATGATTCAAGTTCATTTATTTTATTAGTTCAGTTTTCAACTCAAAATTCAATTCATGAAATAAGTTTAACAACCTAATAAATTAACCAAGTTTCGAATCTCAAAAATCAACTTGGAAACTTACCTCATCTAAAAATATCATGCCATTTTAAAAACCCTTTACCAACAGAAGAAAATGCAACAGGCTTAAAAGAAAAAATATCATCCTTACGAAAGGTGTAAAGGAATTCAGTAAGTTTGTTAAACAAATATAGTATTTTCCCAAATGCCAGAGAAGGTCATTTGTGAATACAATGGAGGGTTTCAACTTTCAATCCAACAACTCAACTCTAGACTTAAGCCTAAACTGGAACATAACAAAGACAAGCTACTTCTAGCAAATGTCCAGAATGCATCCAAACTAGATCACGATCACAATGACTAGGATGGTAAAAAAAAGGCATGCATATGTAGAATGATGGTAGTTCTGTCAAATGTTTTGTTACATAGGGTTCTGTGAAAATTTTCTCGTATAGACACAGACACGGTCAGAGCAAGATTGCATTATTGTGTTTCACAGCACAGGCACAGCTCTTTGGAGTTTGGACTTACGTACTTGTTTCTCGTACATTTGATAAGAGATATGCCACTCTTCACTTTATACACACTTCTCGTGTAATTAAACACGGTTACTATAAAAAAAAACAGGAACATTAATTTGCACCAACTTGACTCTCACCAATTCCTCCACAAGATACAATTATATGCATATGCAGCATGACCAAAAATAATACAAAATAAATGTAGAATAAACAACATAAGTATTCACTTCAAGATTTTCTATACACATGAAATTGTTTCTCATTTGCTTAATAATATAAATAAAACTAACTAAAAAATGTGAAAATTACATAAACAAATTAAACAAAAAGAACAAGAGATAAAGGTCATATATATAAAAATAAAATAAATCAAAATTAAAATTAAAATATACACAACTTTTTTGTTTAAAAAAGAAGTACAATGTGATTGAGTAAAAGGAAAAAACAAGTTAGCTAATTAAGAAATAGTCTTGAAAATATTACCCTTCCAGAGGGAGATAGAGGAGAGATGCTCACAAATTTGTATCTATCTATCTATGATCCCCGCAGCTGGTGGGCCTATACATATTCATTCTTACACACTCAAAAAACTACAAAATTCATTATCCAAAAATAAACCCTAAACAAATTAATTAAAAAAGAGAATGGCTCAATTTTGGATTTCATTGTTAAAATTTGGATCAAGATGATAAGTGGGTGCAGGAGCTAAACAAGAGGGACACTTAACAAGACCGTTTTCGTTGCACGCATTACACGTTTTGAAGCCAGTCTTCTCGGTGTAGACTTTCCTGCTACCGTTACACTCGTCGCACAGAACGAACCTGTGACCCGCGCACACGTGGCACTCGGTGGGATCCACTGCAGGCAGGTCTAGGAGGATCTTCTTCAGCTCGCCAACCTCGTTCAGCTGTCTAACTTCCTCGACCCCACCAACGTACCTTCCAGCGATGAATACGCGTGGCAGGGCTGGGCCTGGGCCGGGCTCGTCACGGCCCATGATGCGGTTCAGTTCCTCGGTGAAGCCCGAGTCCATGGACACGTCACGATCGTCGATTTGAACGCGGAAGCCGCGTAGAATGGAGAGCACGCTCTTGCACGCCTCGAATGTGGGCCTCACCACGCGCAGGCTCGTGTAGTACACCACCACGCGCTCTTCCGTGCCCTGGAAATAAATCGCAGGCTGTGGTTCGGGTTTTGAGGAAACAGCATCAGGTTCGAGCTTTGAGACAACATCAGGTTCGGGCTGGGAGAGGGTTCGGGGGAGTTTGGGAGGTTGAGGTTGGGGTTGGGGTTGGGAGTGGAGGTGAGTTGACCAGGTTCGGAGGAGCGAGTTTGCGAGTCGGACTCGGTGGAAAACGGAGGGTTTTCTTGATGGGGAGGGAGAGGGTAGCTGATGTTGGTTTTGGTGTTGTGGGGGTTCGTCGAGGCAAAGGGTTTGAATGTCTTTGAAGGAAGAGCAAGAGAATGTGGAAGAGGGTGAAGAAGACGCGCTGTGAATTCGAACTGTTGATTTGCCCCACGGTCGCCACATTGAAGGTGGGAAGCTGTAACCTTGTGTTTTTTGTGTGTGTTCAATTCTTGTAGCTTGGATTTGGGGGAATTGGGATTTGGGTTCTGAGAAAGAAGAGATTTTGAGAAGTGGGTATGGGGAAAGGATGGATTTTGGGGGGAAATGGGGTTGAAAATGGGGGGATTGAGAAGTGGGTGTGGGGAAAGGATAGATTTTTTGTTTTGGGGTTTGTTTCTATTTTTGTTGTTGGGGATGATGGATTGGTGGATAGAGAGATGGAGGATTTTGGTTGCTTAAAGTTTAGGCTTTGGTGGAGGTGAATGTGAGAAGAGGAGCAAAAGCGGGTGGTGGTGAATTGGCATGTTTGCAAAGTTTGGGGAGGTCCTCAGCTTTTTGTTTCTCTTTTTACCGGGGAAAAGGAGGGACAGGGAAAGGGGAAATTAAAGAAAACAAAATTGGAAATTAGAGAGAGAGGGAGGGAGATTGATTGTCTAAGGGTGGAGAGGTAGAGTGAAGGGTGGTTAGGTAGTTGAGGGGTTGGTTTATTTTGTTTTGTAATTGGCTTTGATGGGGTTTAATAGAGATCAAGGGAAGATGAGAGGCCCTCCTTACAAGTTTGTACAAAATGAACTATATTTGTGGATGAGAATCACACTCCCTTGTTTTTCTCAAATCCCATATATATTACTTATTATATCCTTCATTATTTGTTTGATATTTGAGATTTTGATACATCAACTGTAAGAAATTTAATCAATCTATAATTTTTCTATTATATTCTTGTCTATTTGATATTTAAGATTTTGGGATATCAATTATAAGAATTTTAATTAATAGTTTAAATTTTATAAAAAATATTATGTAAATTTTTAATATATTTTTTATCTTTTATATTAATTAAATTTTATTGATATTTTTATGTTTTCATTTTATAATAAAAAATAAATTATACTAACATTTTTTTATATTTTATATAAATTATATTTTAATATCACTATTTTTATTATTTTTATATTGATTTCTTTCATATTTCAAAATATTATATTT
>JAMLFT010010588.1:0-11711 GCA_026544285.1 Pachyrhizus erosus
TATTAACAATTTTTATAAGATAATTATAAGTAATTTTTTGATAAACTATATTTTTAAATTTTTTATCAATTAATTTGATATTATTAATTATTTTAAACAAATAAAATTTAAAAATATAATTTATTAAAAAAAATTTCACGTGACTTTTTTTATTAAATTTATTGATGACATGACAAGTCAATAGATTATCAATATTATTATTACATTATTGTTTAATGTTATTACTTGATAGCAAAGACTAAAATAAAAAATATATTATTTTATAGGAACTAAAATATTATTTAAGCCTATAAAATATTTGACTAAATATAATTTTATTATTTTTATTTTACTCAATCTGTAATTTTGGTCTTTCTATAAAAAAATAAAAACATATGATTTTTCTGTTTTTTAAAATTAAATATTTTGGTTCAATTATTAATTTTCAATATGTTGATCATTAATAAGAAAATGTTGACTATTAGATTATTGAGGTGACACTGTAATATTAATTTTTAAAATTAAACTATGGGTGATTTAATTTTTTTAAAAATTAATATTTTTAATTAAATTTTTATTAAATTAAGTGTTCTACTAATTAAATTAATAATTAAAAAAATTAATATTAAAGTATTATTCAATGATTTAGTGTTTAACCTTTTATTATTAACAACGCTTTGAAATTGATGATTGATAGAATTTCTTTGAGAATCAAAGACTTTTTAACATATTTTGTCATCATTTACACATTTGTTACAAAAATTTGTAAGAGGTCATCCCATCCCATAAATATTTCAAGCCAAACACATTTAAATATAAATTTTTAAGTAATAAGCTATTGAAAAATAAATACATCTTATTTATATGAATAATATTAATTAAGTTATTTAAGTCATTCTTAATTGTATAATATTACACCTGTGTATCTTTTGGATCTTTTTTTTAATGTATTTGATCCATTCATATATCTTTTTTACTAAAAGTACGATAAGAATCACGTTTAATTCATACTTTATTTTTTTATACTAAAAATCATTTACTGTCCTCATCGATATCCAGAATGTTACAATTGAACCAAAAATTTTATTTTGAACATTAGAAAATTTAAATGTTTCTATGTTTTAATAAGAAATTGTTTTAGTCAAAATATTTTTATTAAATTTATATAATTTCTAGAACTTGATTTTTTTACATTTAGAAAACTTATCTCCAAAGTATAATTAAGATATTTTTCATGTAAAATTATTTTGCTCAAATCAATAAAATGATGGTGAGTAGCAAAATTCTCTCTTCAAAGCAAATATCAAAACATAAACTCAAGTCTATTAATTAGAAAAATGTCATACTTTTCAAAAGAGAAAATTAAGTCCCTTAATGCACATTAATATTTGATGTATTTCCAGAATAAAAATTCAGGAATAGAATTTAAAACTCACAAAACTTATTATTATCTCTAATCTTTATTATAAATCTCAATTAATTAATTTATTAAGATTAAATTTTTTTAATTAATTTATTTAAAAATATTAAATTTTTCTTAAATTAGTATTTTTTTAAAAACCTTCTCTTAAATAAAACTAATAAACATTAATGAATTATATTTTTCTTACTATCATTTTATTCTAAAATGATTTTAATAAAAAACATTTTTATAAAAAGTAATTAATACAGAAAACATTTTATATTAGACTGTATAAAAAAAATAAATCACATTTATAATATTAGAAGAAATGATGTTTTGGTTTTTAATATATTGGGGCAATGCTTTGCTTTAACACCGGAATACCGTGTTTTGGTTTAAAGTTTTGTTTATTTCTTCTGTTCATCTCACAGTGGCCCTTTTCAGACAAAATTTCAGAGATTCATGCAATGTTTTGCTCTCTCCCACTGAGAATCTGAGACACCGCTCCTCGAGCTAAACTGCACCTGTTGGTGCTTTCAGAAGTGGAATTTTTTTAGCACTCTTAGAATTTAATTTCTGTTAAAATTAATATATTCTAGAAACTAAAATCTTGAACATGTATCTATATTTTCAAAAAGGGATTGGTTAAGTGGAACATGACAATTTGCCGTATCTAACATGTTGCAAATTCGAGCTTTCACTCATCTCTTTGATGTTAAATAAATGTAACTATCTATAAGTGTTTTTGGAGTCTAGAAATTTTCCTTGTATTAAATTGAGACACCACCCCTTTCTTTTAAATTTAACTTTACCAAAAAAAATTCTTTTGGAAAGAGATTTTTTTAGAAAAAACGAACTACTTCACAGGAGTGTGAAGAGAAAAAAAAAAAACAAATAGACCCCCCCATACTCTAGGGTTGAACAATTTCTCATTTTCACTGTACTACAATATTTCCTTGCCTTATAACCTTTTGGACTCAATGTGCTCGGAGTCCAAGACGGATCAAATTTATTCTGTGTACTGGTAAAATTCATCTTATTTATACGGTGCTATGAAGTTTGGATACTCCAAAAATAGAAAAAAAAAAACATCTGTTTTGTACCCACGTCGGATACTAATATTCTTTAAGTTTAGATTCGTATCCAAAAAGCATATGTTACTCATTTTTATTTTTAATTTTTTTAGGATGTGACTTGGATGCTTCTAGATAGGTATCCAAAAAGCTTGTCTTAAAACTTTTTGTGCAACTATGTTCTTTCTCATATTGTGGAGGGAATTGGACTATATACTCTTTCATTCATTCTTTGAAGAAAAACAAAATATATCTAAAAAAGATAAAAAAATTTGGCTTGCGTGCAATTCAACCTTGAACTTTTTGTTTAGGAAAGATAAAGGAAATAAAAAGGAGAGACAAGATCATGGAACATTAGGGTAGATATATATGATTCACCTGAAGATGGTATTAGACTTGGAAACTATGCTTTCTTGGATGCAGGTAATGGTGAAGAGAATGATACAGTAATATAGTAACGATCTTTTTAAATTGTTTAAATTATCGTTAGTGCCAACACTTTTTGTCTCAAGTCCCAACCTAAGGCCCATATGCTGGAAGCCCACAAGTGTCATACTTTTTCAAACTTACTGACTGCAATTTACAATTTAGCCATAGTAACGTATGTTGTTACTTGTTACACATACCCGTATCTATCAAAGTAGTCAAGCAAAGCAACAAAGTAAAAGAAATTAATGGATTTATAATTTGATGAACATCAAGACAAATGTTTTCAACTATTGAATTGTTTTGTTTTGTTCATTACTTTTTATATAAGAATCTAACTTAATACAATAAATTTAATCCAAATAAATAAAGATCTAAAAGTAATAAAAAATATTTAAAAATAAAAATTAGGTCAATGAACTAGCTTAAATTATTATTATGCTGAGCCTAATTTTTTAGAACCTAATTCACACTGTTTTGAATTATTTGGATTAACCAATTAAGTTCAACCATTTTGACACTCCTCATTTGAAAAAGGATGGAATACATATTCTGTCATAAACTTAATCAACTTAACGTGTGTTTAGATTGGTTAAAAAATATTTTTAATAATTGATTGTATCTATGATTAATTATATGAAAATGTTTTATGTTTACATTAGTTAGTGAAAATGATTTTGAAATAACTATTTAATTAAAATTATCTAATATAAGTTATTTTCATGTTAAAATTACAAAACAGATATAATATTATTTATAGTAGTTAGAATCATATTTAAAACAATTTTATCACCTTATTTATATAGTCAAATATCTCATCCTTAATTTCAAAATATATTTTATTTTAAAAAAAAATTGTAAATATAATCCCATCTAGACATGCACTTAATGATTAACAAACAAAAATGATAAAAAAAAAATCCTCGTGGTACTTCTTTATTTAATTAGTTTTGTTAAACACCATTTTGAGATGTTAAATCCATTTAAGTTAATTTTTCCGTAATCACATTTCTTGTTATTAAGTTAACAACTGATTAATTAGCTAGATAAACTCACTCCCATTTATCTGTTGTCTAAAAATGAGATTTATATTTCGTGATTAATTTATGAGAATTTTAACTATTATACCATATAAGATATGGATCCTCTAAATTTAAAAGGGAATAATTCATTTTATAGATCAAAGTAAATAATCTCTATGAAAAAATAATAATTTATATTACATATTCATACATAACAAATTATCTTTAAATATAAGGAATCTTAGGCAGATAGAATCCATTGGATTCCCTGGCCAGAACTAGCCTTGTATCATATTTTTGGAGAAGTTGTATTGGTATAAAAACTTTGTATAAAATATATAATGAAAAGAAAAGAGACCGTATAAGATGAGGAGATTAATGTGATAAATAGAAATAAAAAGAATAATATTATAAAAACATTATACGAATGAGTAATCTTATATTTTTTTAAAGATGGAAAAAAGTATTCGTTTTAAAAGTAAATAAATAAAAGTATGTTTAATATATAAATTTAAAAAGGCTTGCGATATATCAATTTAATTTTACGTATGATGTATATTATGTCATAACGATAAATATATCTGGATTCACTTTTTGTTTTAGTGAATTACATCTCAAAAGAGACTCTAGAAGCTTCTAAAAAAATTAATTTGAGATATATCATCCCTTAAAACATGCAAAATGCAAGAAGGAACAGAATTGAAAACATAATAGTCATAGCTTGAAACCAAGGCATAAATATATATCTGGATTCACTTGCTTCAAGGATAAGCTGACTTTGATGTAGCTTTTCTTCATTAAATAATTGAGTAAGTAGAACATTACACTAAAAATTAAAATTGCATGTAATAGTAACAATTTAATTTGTGTTTTAGTTAACTTATTTTATATTTAAATTAGATTATAATCTAAAAGACATGTTTGTACTTACCTAAAGTATAGGATTTTTTTAAAATAGACATGGCTTTTCTTTATTTATAATAACAATTAGTTCTCTCTTTTTTTTTCTGCTGAGATAGTTGTGTAAACTTTATTACATTACACTAATTACCTGTATTTTTACCAGCTTAAAACTAACTTATTTTATATATAGAATGTATTTTAATGAGAAAAAAAATATGTTAGTACTTACTTAAATTACAGGATAGTTATCTGTAAAAAATAATAATAAAATTTATAGGAAAGAATATTTTTTAAAGCACACATACCTTTATTTAATGTATTAACATATTCACTTTAATGAAACCTTCTACTATTGAGATAGAACATTGCATTTTACATAATTACCCAGGATGCCGACAACTTTAGTACTTAATGCATATTTAGATTAATTTATTTTATATTTAAAATTCTTATCAAATGACTGTTGAGAATTTTCTTTAGAACAGAAGTCCTATTATTAGTAAGTAAATAGCCAAACATGTCATTAAATGTCTAAGTAAGACAGGTCAAATATAAAAAGTTTTATGACTACTGCCTACTGATAGCTATCAATAAGTTTTAGATCATTACTCCAAAAATCCACGTGCCATTATCTGTAAGAAGACATGGAAAATTGTAGCGAGAATGTTACTTAAACAAAATACAAGCTAACACCAATTTTAAATTTTGATCATGAATTAATAGCCCCGTTGCCCCGAATACATGGCACGTGTGTGAGATACAAAGCCAAAATGCAAGTATAATAGGATGGGTAGCACTATATGGCACCTCTCAAAAATCAATGCAAAAAGAGTGAGGACCAATGTAGCGACGG
The DNA here is from genome assembly GCA_026544285.1 of Pachyrhizus erosus. Classification (NCBI taxonomy): domain Eukaryota; kingdom Viridiplantae; phylum Streptophyta; class Magnoliopsida; order Fabales; family Fabaceae; genus Pachyrhizus; species Pachyrhizus erosus. The sequence goes on from JAMLFT010010588.1 coordinate 5,659, forward strand.
CATTGCGATAGACAACGAACACAAAACGATACATGCCATGGTTGAAACTGGCTATGGTGAGGATGAAGATGAATGCCCCTGCGAAACCAAACTACAGTCCCACAGTTAACAAGTATGGCTTTGCCTTAGTGAAGTTCTTGCCAAAAGTAGCACAACATATTTCTCCCATCCTTGTGTATTTGAGACAACTTGAAAAATGCTAAACTGCTATTATTTAAAAGCACTTAAGAGATACTAGCTCTCTTAGTGTATGAAGTGGCCTTCCTTATAAACACCAAGAATAATCATTAAGACAAACTGCACTAGGGAGACCAGGAGTCCCTGTTATAAGTTTTATATACTTTTGGTCAATCTCAAATAAAAGCTATATTATTATTTAGTGGTGGTACGGGTACCGGAAATTACCTTATGTTGATTCGCTCTTTGTTGAGTTGTCTGAGTTGGACTACAATTTGGCAGCTGCTTTTTTTTTTTTTTTTTTTCATAAAGTAACTCATTGCAGTAACTTCAACATTTTTCTACTCCAATTTTCAACATTTATGTTTTTTCCAGAGTAGAGAACGACTATATTAGTAATATAGTATAGCACCTGCTATCTGCAATTAATTAATCTCCTTTATTAATAAATATATAAGGTATAAAATTTATAATAAAGTTACATGCGAAGAACACAGTTCAACTATTAAGTACCTAAAACTAAGGAATGGAGCTAATGTCATGTCAAACATCAACTCCCCATATAACTAAAGCTAATGGTTGCAAAATCATGGCCAATAATGCCATTTGATATCCATTACATAAATCGCATCCATGATCTATGGAATCGAACGTGGAAAATAATATCCAATCATGCTATCTGGTAGTGCATTTTATGTGATTGTTTGTTAATGGATTTAATTTTGAGTTAGCACTAGTGAAAAAATTATAACACCCTGATTTTTTAACCAATTGTTATAAAAACACCTTTTGTTTCCAACCTTGACTTAATTGTAGCCAAGTATTTTGCCTTACGTAACATGTTCTGCTTTTTTATTGCTTCCCCACTCGGTCCCTCCTGAGAAGTTTTCCACGTTTTTATTATAATAAAAAAATACAGTGCACCCAAACAAGACAACTAGTGGAGGATATGAAGTTATTTAAAGTTTGGAACTTTGTTTTCTAGGCATCACTAATATAATAGGAGAGAGATACTTAGGTTGAGTGATCAATCTACAACTTCCGTAGATTTATAAAGTGATTTGGACATGTTTAATACATTAATTTTGTAAATGATATAAGAAAAATATCTCGTGTATATATTTTGTTGTCATTTTTTTAATGATTTAAATAAATAGTAATGTAGAAAATATTTTTTAAATAAATTGAAATTAATTTTTTATTATGACTTATAGATGCAAACGATATAAAAAGTGATAACTTTTAATATAAGAATTAATATAAAAAATAAATATATTATATCAGTTCTTCTTTAATTGATATAGAAAGTAAATTTTTTAAAATTTTTAGATCAATTATTTTGTAATTGATCTAAGAAGTAAGTTTTTTAGATCAATTTTTTTTTATAACCAATTTAAGAGTAGACTTTTTAGATCGATTCTTTTTTTAACCTATCTAAAAAGTAATTTTGTAAAAAAAAAAAACTCACTTAAGTATGAAAATCTCAAATTAAATAGCAACATTTGAGAACAAACCAAACAAAGTTCAAGAAAAAGTTGTATATCAACCAATTCAAATAACAAGAACAAAGTTTGTTAAGAAAAACTCATAGCAAGTTGATATACATATTTATATGAAGTAGGTAACAAAAATACGAGATAAGTACTAAATACAAATTGAAAATAATTCAACAAACCAAATTCATTCCTTGAACCAATATATATGAAAAAAGATCAAAATCAAAGACTTCACACAAATGCATGAAAAACTCATTAACTACATTTCTCTTGAATGTGGAAAGCAACTGATAAGTGTCAATATTCAGTATATTTACATAAGAAAATTAGTTCTTTTTGTTCTTAATTAGTGTTTAAATTAGTAATCACCCCCTAATTTGAGAATTATTAAATCTAAATATATGTTTTTGAGTCATGAAGCAAATTGAGACATTTAATCTTGATGTTGTATGAATTTCAGATAACTAAAAGAGGGAGAAAAGAAAGAATTGAAGATGCATGGATAGAAGCACAAGAAGATAGACAAATAGGAGGACTTTGATGCTGAAAAGTTCAAGCCAGTAAGCGAAACCAACTCACTTGGGCGAGAATTGTCCAAAGGTAGAAAAAATTACAGGGGTCATCTCGCCCAAGCTAGAATATCTTGCTCAAGCAAAAGGCAGTTCGTCCCAAATGAGACCAGATTGGCTCAAGCGAGAATGATCTTGAGAGTGGGTATTTTTCAGTAGGAATCTCGCTTAAGTTAGGCATGGCTCGATTAAGTGAGACAACTTTGCTTCAAGGTTAAGTACTCTTCTCGCTTGAGCGAAACTAGCTAGCTTAAGCGAGAATTCATTAACCCAATTGCTTAGCAGAGTTTAAAAACGTAGAGAGAGGAAGGAAAGAAAAGGCGGCAACACAAGAGGAAGCTTTGAGCATCTCTTCTTGTGTAAATCTACCTTATATTGATGAAGGCTACCATGAGTAGCTAACTTCCTTCTTTTGGTATTAAATGTAATCTATTCGAACTCAGATGTATTTTGGTGATAGTTATATATAGTTCTTTATTTCTACTCGTTCTTGGTATTTTCGTTTCGTGCTTATTGTTGGATTCTATCTAATCAATAGACTCTTGATTTTGATTCTTAGATTTAAATAGAAAGTATTTATAAGAATCAGATCTAAACATAAATACTTGATATTTTGTAATGTTAGGAATAGAATTCAACATATCGATTGTTTCATAATATCTGAACTTAATACGGGTTAATTTGCTAGATAGTTGAGGAACTAATGTTTAGGAATTTTTCTTAAGAATTTCATGTTTGAGGAATCAATGTGAATGATTTAATATGTGGTATCAAGATCCAGTAGCTATGAGTATTATATGTTATTATCAACACAAAATACAAAAGAGTGAGATAGAGTAAGTTCAATCTCAATCTCTTTAACTGAATTTTCTAACCAAGTTCTCTTGTCATTATACAATTTCAAATGCAAAGTTATTTTGGTAACATCAATCTATTATGAACAAAATCATTATTCATTTTATATACTTAGTGAGTGTTGCAATAGAATATTTTAATTGAAACTGTTCCTTGTGAGTTCAACATTCATACTCTAAAAAAGTACTATACTGCAGTTAATTCAATGTACTTGTCGAAAGAAATAATCAACAGCAAAATAATTTGTACAAAACAATATTCAAACACTAAAATGAACATCAATTCGAGATGAAAAACACACACAAATATGTAAATATTAAATAAAAGAAAAATAAATAAAAGTATATAGAAAAAGACAACAATTTGCATTAGCAATATTACACGAAAGAAAAAAAGAAGAAAAGATTCACAATGTTGTTACCTTCATAGAGAAAGAAAAACTTAGTTCAACCACACAAAGAAGCAAAGTTACAAAAATGAGAGTGCAATTCATTCATATTACTTTTTTTCCCATTTAGGGTATGTTTAGTAAGCCTTAGTACATTTTTAGTTCTTATAAAGTATTATTTAGTTCTAACCTTTTAATTTTAAAAAACTAAAAATATTTTTTATTGTTAATTAATGACATGCAAAATTGCAAAAAGTTATAATAGTGATTAATGTGACAAGATTATTTATATACCATGTCATTACTTATCCATAACAAAGATTACTTTAATTTATTTTAAAATTTATGAAAATTGAAATCAATGCAAAATTTTGAAAGAATTAAAACTAGATTCATATAATTTAAAAACTTGTTTTATGTAAAATTTAAGTAAAAAAAAAAGTTATACATAGTGATATTTTTTAAAGGAATAATTGATAAAAAATAATTGATATCATAGTTAATTAGGAATAACCCAATAGAAAAATCCTATAACACAATACAACACAAGTGTATTAAGTGATTAATTTTAAAAGAAAAATATCTATATTATAGAATAATACCGATTAAAAAAGACAACCTTTTAAATAAATTTTAGTACTCTGAAGAATAGGTCTAGTTAAAAATTGTTTATTTTTAATCGTGACACTTAATTCTTTACTGACATATTGTGTGATGTAGTATGATAAACATGAGGAGAGAGATTCTAGTTCACAGTGACCCTTAGCCAGTGACTCAAGTTGTGGCACCTATGAGTAGGGATGATAATGTGACCCTCAACCAAATTAAAAAGTCTCTTGTGATTTTAAAAAAGACTTTCTCACCTTAGCTTTTTGAATCAATTGCTTTATAATTGATTTAAAAAACCTTTGCAATTTTAAAAATTGTACAATCGCATTAACTTTTTAAATTAGTTTTTTTATAATTGATCTAAAAAGTCTCTATAATTTTTTAAAATTGAAATCTCACATTAGCTTTTTAGATCGATTACTTTATAAATGATTTAAAAAGTCTTCGTGATTTTAAAAATTACATTCTAGCATCAATTTTTTAGATAAGTTATTTTATAATTGATCTAAAAATTCTTTGTGATTTTAAAAAATTGCACTCTCACATCAATTTTTAGATTAGTTGCTTTATAACTAATCTACAAAGTCTCCATAATTTTAAAAAAATTACACTCTCACATCAGCTTTTAAATGATTATTTTATAGTCCATATAAAAAGTCTATGTGATTTTAAAATATTACATTCTTGCATCTATTTTTTAGATGGATTGTTTTACAATCAATTTAAAAAGTCTTCACGACTTTAAAAGATTGCACTCTCACATAAGTTTTTTAGATCAATTGCTTTGTAATCATTCTAAAAAGTCTCCACAATTTAAAAAAATTACACTCTCGCATCAACTTTATAACTAATCTAAAATGTCTTAATGATTTTGAAACGACTCTCACCCATAAGCTTTTTAGATTGATTGTTTTATAACTAATCTAGAAAGTCTTCTTGCCATCACTTTAGATTAGTTATAAAGAAATTGATTTAAAAAGTGTTTTGTTAATTAGAAAAATGTCATCACATTTTTTTTAAAAATCGATTTTTTCATAACTTATCTAAAAGCTTGTTATAAAAAGTATTTTTGCACTAGTGAAAAAAGGTGTATGAATATATTATTTTTTGAATTTTTAATGTAAGAAAAATGAACAATGTAAAAAGCATCAAATTCCACATTTGAACTTTGACTCCTTTTGGTTTAGACCATAATTCGAATTTTAGAAATGTGGTTGAAGTTATATTTGTATTTAACAAGATTAAACATATATCTATACTTTTCAAGAAGAGAGTTTGATCATATTAAAAGATGCATAGTAGAAAAAATCAAATTTGAAGTTGAAAGAAACATGCATGCTACCTTAACACTAACACAATGGCATTTTTTTTTTACTCAAGTTATAGATGTTAAAATGACATGACATTGTTGCCTTTTTTTAAAAGACAAAATTATCTATAACTTTTGTGAAACATTAAAATTCAATTATGCTTGTTATGGATTTCACTATCCTTTCTCGATTTTATGGTTGTGAACCTACTTGACATCAAGAAGAAAATCGATGGGAGACATCGTGTATGGATCACCTCGGAAGGCATTGGAGAGTGGAAAAATCATGGGATACACATGATGGAGCTAACATTGAGAGTATTTACTAGGGAAAAGTAATCTTATGGTATTGAGGACCCATAGAGCATGGTCTACATCTCTTAGTGCTTGTAGATCTTGGGACATACCAGTTTAGGACATCCACCCTTCCTTCGTCCATGGCCTCAACCATGACGAGATCATGGGAACTAGCTGATAGAAAAAGAGTTGCAGTGCCTCCAATTGTCATTACAAATTTTCATTACTGCAACTGTTGTGCCAATTGGAGCTCCATCAACTCCGAGATTAGGAAGGCTGATAAGTGTCACTATTTAATATATTTATGTAGAAAATTTGTGTCTTTTGGGCTTTACTGTTGTGGAAATTAGCAA
>JAMLFT010010589.1:0-11711 GCA_026544285.1 Pachyrhizus erosus
TAAAAAATATATATAAGTTTAAAAATTTAATTAAAAAAATATTTAAAAACCTATTAGTAATTATTAAATTCTCTCTAAACTTTCACAATATTCTTCTCGAACTTTTATAGGTTCCTTCTGCATCCAGTAGTGTTACATCTACACTAAATATTATTATTTTTTCATACTAATACTATCACTTTTGCAAGGTTTAAACTCAACATTTTTATCCTTTATAGTTCTTCAACCAATATTTTTAAATTCTAAAAGCATCAACTTTCTATGTATATTTTTGGTTTTGTCTTAAAGGTTTTGTTTGGATATATGTAATGCACTTCTTTTAATTAAGTGTTTCATTTATGCGATATTTTTTAATTTACTTTTAAATTACACAATCGATTCCTAAATTATTTGAAAAATTTTTAATTAGATACATAAACAATTTTTTTTCAATTAGGTCACTAAACTTGTATTTATTTTTTAATTAATTTCCTACCATTAGTTTTACTTAATGGAGTTAACATTAGTTTTCCTACCATTAATTTCTCAAAGTTTTCAAACTTTTCCTTCAATTCCACCAAACAACTCCAACGTGTTTAGTAGGCCTCCCAAAAATTCTAGTGGTGCAGAATCTTTCAATAATGAAGATGAAATGCAATTTCCATAATTTTCTATTCAAATTAGGCTAGAAATTATCACACTTGAGGAAGGAAGAGAGAATGCTACCAAAAAGAAAATATGAGTGATTTTAAAATTAAACAGGATACACATCTCATTGCTTCATGGCTAAATGGCTCAATGTCTCCATGTCTCAATTGATCCAATTATTGGTGTTAGGCAATCAAAAAAGGATTTTTGGTTGAAACTCATTGAAAATTACAAAAACTTTTGAGAAAATCTAAAAAAAAGAGGGTTGAATCAATTGAAATCTCAATGGCATAAATTAAATCTTGGCGTGCAAAAGTGCAAGGCCCTTTACAAGTAAGCTATAGAATTGAAGAAAAATGATTGCTTGGATAATGATGTCATGCTTAATGCAGATGCCATTTGGAAAGAAGACAAACAAAAAAAATTTACTTTAGAGTATGCATGGCGCCAGTTGAAAGATCAACCTAAATGGTTAGATCAATGCACAAAAAAATGTTCAAAAAGAACAAAGGTTTTTGTTTCTAACTCATCATCACGAATTGCCCGCCCAATGGGACAAAAGGCAACAAAAAGGAAGATAAAAAAGAAAGGAACTACAATGTCAAAACTAATTGTGGACTTGATTAGTATGAAAGATGCAATTAGGGAAAAATGTGGCACTTCTCCTTCAATTCTCAACATATATACTACAACTCATTATTTATTTTAATTATTGAAAACACTTTGTTATTTTTTTTAAGAAAACCCTAAATAATTTTTTTGCACAATTTAAACAAAACATTTCATAAAATACATGAAAGGAAGCATAACTTCATTAATTATATTTCATAGTTTGGTACAAAATAGTTGAAAATACAACTTAAAATAAAAAAAAAGAAGCTATCACAAGTTATCACTATCCCTCCTCATAGATCTTAACGGAGCAATTGCCCTACCCCGTAACTCTCCCTCTCATTATCTCCAGAGTATCCCTCATTATTGCCATAAAAATTAGGAAACAAAAACGAAGTCCACTACTCAATGAGTGTCATTGAAGATGAAGATGACAAATAATGAGGCGATCCAACAAACCACTATAATGAGTAAGGTGACCCGAGTGAAATATTTGTTGAATTCACAAGTTGTGGAGGATACTCAATAACCAAAGATGTGACATTCTTAGATACGACTATTGACTCCTCTATGGGCTTTTCTAAACTTTCTTTTTGATCTTCCTCTTCCTTAGACATGTGTGGTGAGAGTTGTGGAAACTTGTCATCCTCATGTCTAACCATGTCATTCTCTTAATCTGTAACGAATGATAGATAGACACAAAAAAGTCAATTCTACAAGCATTAGAGGTACACCAAACATGAGGATAAAATGAATAGTAATGTTTTCATGATAGTAAAGACGATGTTCATCCATCACATGGATCCAATGCCCCATTGGACACCACTTCACTATTATGTCCCAAAATGTCAAATTCATCTTTGCATATTGTACATACAAAAGAAAACAAACAATATGAAGTGAGGTGTTGTCCTTTTGACATCATGTTCATGGAAAGAGTTGAGACACATCTCACTCTAACACAAAAGCAAACAAACATGTGAGCCTAGGGTTTTAAGGTTATCTCATAAGCTATCATCAAAATCATACTGACATGCCAACTGTATCGCGATATCATCATAACGTCATATGAATCCATACATCCACTTGATTATCCCATAATCACAAAACATCCTTTAGAAAGTGATGGGACATAAGTATATATCTGATCCACAAATTCTAGTATTCTAACATCGTAACTGGCACGTCAGTCATAAATAATGTACACATGAGTGTCATGCATAACCAATCTAGGTGAATCCCCACAAGAGATATACCCTCTAAATCATCACAAGTAATTAGACATTTATCGAGGTGTACGAGCTCACATTATTTACCTTGCACGTGGGTTGCAAGTCCACCCCTAAGATTCCACACACTCTCACCATTCACCCCTTAGACCCACATAGAAGGCTACGCCCTATGCCATCTACAATGTCCATTGTATAACTTACTGCATCACATCCATCAACCTCCTACCAACTTGGCTATTACAAGTCCACAAGACTCTAAGGTTTCTACTCTTGAAATAATTCTACAGAGTGTAACATTTATAAGGGTCATTGTCACCCTTTATGATTTCAACAGTAATATCATATTATAAGCAAAACATGACATAAGAAGTACAATTTTTACATAACCATCCATGTATCACTTGTGCCAATTATGCATCACATGTGCATCACAATTTATCGTTTTATTTATCTTAAACATACTTAGGAAAAGTTAACTATCAAAGGATGTGTATATGACTATTTTAAATAATATATTATACAATCTTAGTGGAAAATAATATTATAAATAATAACACTTTATTTAAATTCTATTAAGGTTGATTGTAAAATTATATGTATATAAAATCATAGTTATTTTATAAAATATAATATATTTCATATAACATAATATACAAAATTAATATAATAACTACGTAATAATTGTTATTATAATAATAATATAAGACATTATTTATATAACTTGTTCATTTAAAATAACAACTTTTTAAACTTAATTAAAACAATAATTAGTTATTATAAAATAGTAATTGTATCTCATAATAATACTTATCTCACATAATTTATTTTACAAAAAATAGTATTTATTTTATGACACTTTTATACAATTGAATTACTTAACTCTTAAGATAAAAACTTGTTATTTGAATTAAGTATGTCAAATGTTATTATAATAACTCTTTTTTTAAAGTATAAATTTTATACTAACAAAACAATAACTTTTAAGTATAAGAACTACTTTTTATGAAATAGTAGCTTATAATAAAAATAATAACTATAAAATTCATAATGTTTAGAAATAGTAAACTTTTATAAAACTATGGCATATAATAAGAATCTCATATAAAATCTATAATATTTAGAAATAATAATTTTATAAAATAATTGTATAAAATATTATAAAGTATATAGTTTGTAGCATATCGTATGATAATAATTATAAATAGAAGATTATATAAACAATAGCTTATGTCAAACAAGGCAAATTATAAGAACATGAAGTCAAAGAGTCTTAATCCTCAAGACTTATCTCTTTCCTCTCATAAATACAACATCATAAGAAAAGAACCCCCCCTTCCCCCCTTCATACTTTGTGTGCCTAGTCGGAAAAAACAGCTAGAGTGTTGTCTTCTCCTCCTTTCCAAAGCCTCCTAAAGCTCCCTTATTCTCTCAAACTCTCACATCCACATGAAGAACTAGAGAATGTTGAAAGTGTAAGAAGAAGTGTTGTCCAATGCCTCTATTTATAAAAAGCAGAGAAGGTTCTAAGTCTTTTATGGACTAAGCATGGGTGACAAAAACAACCGCTAGTTGATCTTGCTTGCCTTACATGCTCCAAGTGTATGCTAGATAATTGAGTGTGTAAGTATGTAAGAAATCATGCAGAAACAAATCTAATTTGGATCTTCTTTCTCATATAATGTCAATCTTTTTCACACTCTCTCTCTTCCATGCATTTAAAATTTTTTTATTTAGCTATTTGGTGGTTAGGTTAGACTTAGGTGATAGTGTAGGAAGGTTTTAGATAAGAAAAATATGAGAAAAACTAACTATAGGTCAGTTAGGCTAAATGGTTACTAAATAGACCCAATTAGGTATTAGGCCAACTTCTAGTTGCACCACAGGTTTCATTGTACACACCCCCAAGCAACTTTTATTTTTCTACAATTTTAAGCCCAATCTATTTTTACTTTTTATAGTCCAATAATATAATACATATCCAACAACAACATCTAAATTAGGAACAAATAATCATATAATAAATCAATCATATCAATTATCAATAAAACTTGTAATTATTTAAATCAAATACATGCACACATAAAATAATACATTCATATTATATCATGTCACATATAGATTTTTCAAACACATCAACCAAATTATTCACATAAAATTTGAAATACATTTCCTACTCATAGACATAGAAAATTATCTAAACTAGTTATCATAAGGTATTTAATAGCAAAAGTTCATTATGCATCATCTTCCTTCATTAAACAAGATTATTATTTTAAGGAATTATTATTTTGATCAAATTATCAAAATAATTAATTTTCCTAAAATGCATCAAACATCACTAAATTTCTTGTAGGCAAAAATTGGGATGTTACAAATAAAGTGTTGTCAACACAAAAATAGCAAAGACAAAGGAGGTGAAGAATGTAAAGACATTCTATGAAATTTTAATGAAGGACACATCTACTGTGTCTGATAGTCAACACAAAGACCATGAATTAACTTGTAGTTATATTAGACACAAGTTAGGTAATTAGTTAAATGTTGTAATTGTATTTTAATTGGTTGAATGTTGTAAGTTAGTTTTAATTAATCACTATGTTGTAATTTTATTTTAATTAGTCATTATATTGTAATAACCTTTTAATTAATTTAATGTTTATTAGTCTTTATGTTGTAACTCTATTTTAATTACTAGTTAGGTAGTAGCTGTTGTAAAACTAGTCATTACAAAACTAGCTATTGTAAAAAGAGTCATTATAAAACTAGTTATTGACAATGATGTTATTTAATTGTTTAATTTTCTTTCACTCATGCACATTTTCTTCAAATTTTGCAATTTTATAATTTTATTTTCTTTAGCTTCATTTGTATAATGGATCCAAACTCTAACTTTAATAGACTTTGGAAACAAATTGTTGATGAAACACTTGAAGACAATGCTGAAGAACAAACCATGAGGTACTTATGCAAGGTGCAACAACAAGAAGACAACACCACTCGACCTAAACGAAGAAGAGTGATAAATCACAATCGCGAAGACAGACATAGCCGATTATTCAATGACTACTTCTTTGAAAATTTGGTATATACAAAAACACAATTTCGACAAAGGTTTCGAATGCAAAGTTAGTTGTTCCTTCGAATTATAAACACTCTTAGTAATCATGATGCATATTTTCAAATGAGACCTAATACAATTGGTAGAATTGGTATTTCATTATTGCAAAAGTGCACTTTAGCTATTTGTATGTTAACATACGAATCACATGTCGATAATGCGAATTAGTATGTTAGAATTGTCAAATGCACTACACTTCAATCTTAAAACAATTTGTAAGGGGTGTGAACGGGATATTTAAGGATCAGTACTTGAGAAGATCAACAATAATGACATCAATTGCCTACTACAAATTAGAGAGACACATGGGTTTCCATGTATGTTGGGTTTTATTGATTGCATGCATTAGGAATGAAAATTTTGTCCACTTGCATGGCAAGGACAATATCGTAGAGGTGATAATCGCAAATCCACAATAATACTTAAAGTCGTTGTGTCACAAGACTTATGGATTTGACATGCATATTTTGGTGTTGCAAGTTCAAACAATGACATTAATGGGGGGTTGTGCTCCTCTAGTACAATTTACAATTAATGGAACCCTATATAATATGAGATACTATCTTGCATATGAAATTTATCTTGATTAGGTCATGTTTGTGAAGATCATCCCAATGCCACAAGGTGAGAAAAGAAAATTATTTGTAAAATGTTAAGAATAAACAAAAAAAAAAGGACGTGGAGTGACCATTTGGTGTGCTCAAATCTTAATTCGCAATTATATGTGGTCCATCACATCATTGACACAAATATGATGAAGGATATAATATTGTCATGCATTATATTGCATAACATGATTGTTAAAGACAAATGAAATAGTACAATAATAATGTTGATGTTGATTATGATCATATAAACAAAGAGAGATGAGGTATTTCATGGTGTTCCTCTTGACATTGCTATATACTTGCAAAGAGACATTATGTGCATACAAGAGGATTTAATCAACAACTTAAAGCAAACTTGGTGGAGCATATTTAGGCACGTTTTGGTAATAAGAATAATGAAATTTTATTTTTCTTTCTCAATGTCAATGTTTGTATTTTTTTTTTTTTACTTATCAATGTTATGTATTAATCATCAGTTTAACTTTTAGTCATAAATAAATATTTAAATTATTTAATTTTTTTTCTATTTCTTAATATTATTTTTTTCATCATTAAAATTTATATAATTAATTACTTAAATTAATTTTAAATAAAATGTTAAAAAGTAGGATCCATTGTGGAACCTACAAAAAGTGATGTAAGATCTCAAAGTAGATTCTACCATTAGAGCAAAAGAGAGAGAGATTTTAAATCACATGTAGCACTACAAGGCCTACAAAAAAGTAGCTTAAGATCCAATTTTAGGATCTACCAATAAAGATGCTTTAAGAATAATGTGATAGCAAAGACATATATAGATTGATTTGAAGGTCGAATTTAAAAGGTTATAAGTTTTACGTGGAATGAAAAAAAAGTCTTAAAATTTCTCAGACAACAATTGAAGCTAGGATAATGAACCATTAACATTTAGTTGTGATTTGATTTAAGCATGTTTAAGGGACAAGATGAGATATTAACATTAAAAAATGACTCACATGAAAGTTATAAATCTTATCTTTAATCTCCATCATTTTTTTCAAGAACCAAACTTGTTATTTAAAAGAGAAGAAAATGAGTCAAAAAAACATAAAACCATTAAGTATGATATGAACTTAGTTATACTAGTATAAATTCATGACAAAAAATTGTTTTACTTAAATTTACTCCTTGATTTTGAGTTTTACTTTGAAAAGATAAAAGTTTTAAAATATAAATAATTTCATTAAAATCACTTTTAAATAAAATCAATATTATATAATTATCATAATCCTCAAAACTAAATTTATAATCAAGCATTCAAATGCACACTTGAGTCAAATTTACGTTGATTTAAAGCTTAGACAACAATAGTATATACTAGTTTTAACACTATATATAAGTTAAAAAGTTATAAACATATAGAAACAAATATTTTCTTTTAATGTGTAAGTACTAACCCCGTAAACATATAGGTAATCCATAAACAAATTGGGTCACCTAGTCTAGTCTAGACTGGTTCAACCAAGGTTTGGAAGTAAGTTCAATCGAGTTGAGTTTCTTACAAACTACATGTTTGTTGATCCAGTGAAGTTAATTTGTTCTTTTTTTTTTAAGGCCTAAACTTATATAAGTTTTACTACGAAATAAAATATAATAATATTGGACAATAGGCTGGTTGTTTTCGAGTAAAAAATTCAAAAGTCCAAATTATTCTTAATAATGGATTGTTTGAATTTGTCCAACGGACTGAACTCTATTTATCATCTTTATATAAACATTTATCTTGTATTGTATAGTTGATAATGTTAATCAAATATGTGAAAAATGAAATCTTTTAAAAAAATTATAATGATGGTTAGTAACTAATTTGATTTTTGTTAAAAAAACTAATTTTCTTTGCTTTTGTTGATAGAATTTGTATTTAATAAAAGTTCGATTGATTAGTATAGATATTACAAGTTTTTATCAAGAATATAATGTGTTATTTTAATAATATTATGTATTGTAATATATATTAATTTCTTATACTAAAAGTATTGTTCTTTAGTATGATATATCATATTAATAACATAGATTAAAGATGTTTATTCAAACCTTTTTTTTAACAAAAAAACATAAAGGAAATATTTATACTAACTTGTTAGACAAATTTCTTAGTTAGAGGACAAGAATGAAAAATCATTAGCGTGAACTTTGTTTAGTATGAAACATCACATTAATAGCATAAATCAAGGCTTTTATATTAATTTAATGGACAAACTCTATACTTTGAGAAAAAGAATGAAAAATAGTTAGTATAAATATATAATAACCAATATTTTTTAATTATTGATAATTGTCTTATCACAATTAAAAAATTACTTATAAAACATAAATTAGACATCAATTTTCATATAATAAACATTTTCATTCTCAAGGGTTGTGAAATTACTCTTAAAACATAAAATAAATAAAAAATATCAGTAACACATTTTTTAACATGAGAAATTATGAAATGGTCTTGAATTGAATGATCCCTATTAATTTGTACATGATATGCAGTAAAATATTTTTTTTTTATAAATTAAATAACTCAAATACATATTATGTAAAAACTAATTAAAACTATGAACAAGTTATGATTTTATATTACTTAATAATTTATCCTCTAATACATTCCTTTAAATATATTATTTATTATTAACAAAATTTATTAAAAATTATAAATTTTAGCAAGTCTTCTCCTTTAATGGGTCTCTTTCATGATTCTATAATCTTAAAAAAAATTGATACTCCTTCCAAACTCAATTATAAACGAGAATAAAGACTTTGAAGAATTTAAATATAAGAAAATTTTAATTATTTTCACAATCACACCATATCCTTCCATATTTTATTTCCAATGATTCTTTGATAAATATGTAGTCAATTTTTTTAAATATTATTAGTAGAATTAATTAATTTTTAAATATGATTAGTAGAATTAAATAATACTAACTAAATTTTTTTAATTAATATAAAAATTAGTTAACTTAGCTTATATTTGAATCCAAAAGGAGTAGTATAGTATTTCCTCCACTCCTTTTTATGTGTAAAATATTTTAAATTATTTCTATTTATTTTTTATTTTAGAATTTAAGTTAACATTGATTATTTATTTCTTTATTTTATTTTATTTTTTTATTCATAAAAATTGAAGACATATGTTTACTTTTAATTAATTCACCCATTTATCATGAAAGTGATAATGAAAAACAACTAATATACATTTATTATAAATTATAATTAAAAAAAGATAAAATAAAAAAATAATAACTATTTTGTAAAAAACAAGTAAATTTATTGTATTTATTAGTCTCATTATAAATTGATATGTTTTGTTTTTAGTCAATGACATTAATTTTAATTATTTAATGATGACATAGAAAATAGAATTTGAATCACAAAAATATCTATTTAAGTTTTTACATAATTTTTAACTGCATTAAATTTTTTGACTAACTAAAATTGTCAAAAATATTTTAAAAAAAAATCAAAACTTCAAATATTAGATTTTTTAAAACTATAAAAAAATGTTACAAAAATAATTGTTTAAACTATTAAAAGTCATTAAAAACATAAACAGAAAATTTGTATATACAATATATTTTCATTACATTATTGCTTAATAGTTGAATTTAATATCAGAGACTAAAAATAAAATAAAATAATTTATAAAAAATTTAAAATAAAAAATAAGATAAAATGAGAAAAAAAATATATTAATAAAATATATTGCTAGCACTACTTAACAAGTAATGTTTTTTTTTTATATATATTGTTGATAACTTCCTTAATTATCAACAATTTCAAGATTGTTATTGAAACATATACTAATAGACAAAACTTGATACGCCGCACACACAATAAGAATAATATATATAATTTTGAGTTTTAAATATAAAATAATATGATTATTATTTTATGTTTAGATGTAACATAAAACCAACTCATATGTCAAGATGCCTCCAAAGATTTTTTGTTTTTTTTAAAAAACATATTTTCTATAAATTTTTGTAGACCTATTAAATATAGGAGTGGAAAGAAAAAAGAAATAATAAATAATAAATAATAAATTTCATAAATAATATGATAAAAAAGAGAATATAAAAAATAAAATAAACAAAAAGAAAAGAAAATAAAAAGTAAGCATACATTAATAATTTTACTTATTTTTAAGATTACGAGAGGAGAAGGTTTACATATTTAAGCTTATGAGATGACATACATTAAGTGAGGTAAGCAGTATTTTTTACATTATTTTTTAAATTTAATTACAATATATTAATAAAATAACATTTAATTATAAATTATTGTGCGTATAATAAAATTATTGAATTTTGAAATAATTATTAAAAAAATTATATCTAAGATAATTTCTAATTATTTAACAGTATAAAAAATCTTACACTGAAAATACAGTAAAATTAAATTCTTATTTTTCTTGTAAAATATTTTTATCATTATTTGAGAATATAAACTATTTTTACTAATTTAAAAATCAAACACGTGGTAAAAGAAATCCTTATAATTGGCATTTCAACATTTTTTTTTGTAACATTTGTAATGAAAATCAAATTTAATTCTTTATACATCTACTTCAACGAACCACTATACCAATCTTAATGTGCTTAGTATTTGATTAGTATCCATAAGTAATATTACAACTTTATGCCATTTAATATAAGGAAAAGAAAACTAATGTTAAAAATTCTGTTAATCAATAACGTCCTTTAAAACAAGCATAATAAGATATGGGTTTTTATCATTTTTGTGTTATAACACTACTATATATATAAAAGATATTTATAATATTTTATAAGTAACATTTCTAAAAATATTATTATTAAGATCTTTTATAATATTTTATAAGTAATATTTATAAAAATACTGTTATTGTTAATTAATGTTACAAAACATCTATATTAATAATATTTTTAAAATATTATTAAAAATCTATAATAATATTTTTTAAAATATTATCATTAGCATGTAAAAATATTGTTAAATTTTTTTAACAACATTAACTTTAATCTATATTTGATAAAATATTATAATAATATATTAACAACATTTTTTTTATAATTTGATGACATTTTTTTAAATATTACTAAAAATATGTTTTATAATAATGTAATATATTTAAATACTCATAAAATAAAGTAATGCGAAATAAATTATGTAAATTAATTAAATTTAATCAAAACTACTACCAAACTAGAATACCTTTCAATATAGATATTGATATGGACCGACAAACAAACTGAGAATAATCTTGCAATTTGTTACATTATATTATATCTAAAATAATATTTCACTTTTCTCTTAATTAATTTTAAAATACTATCTTATGACAATTAAATTCTAGGAGCCTTGTCCTATGGTCACGACTTCAGTAATAAGTGGAAGACTAATCTCCATTAAGACGTCTAATCACATAAGCTTTGGACAAGTTTTTCAATAAAGTTTTAAATAAAATGTTGGCTTTGATAAAAATATAATTTTTTTTAATTTTTTAATTTTAATTTTTATATTTAA
>JAMLFT010010590.1:0-11709 GCA_026544285.1 Pachyrhizus erosus
ATCTTTATCCATGAAAAATATTAAAGAATGAGTCTATAGTTTAACATTTGTTAATATTGTAAATTTTTTATCATTTTTTATTTTTCACTTTTTTAAAACAATCATGAAAACTAAATGTAAATGTCTCTTTTAACAAGAATATGAAGTTTAATTTATCATAAGACTTAAATAACATTTTAGTCCTTGTAAAATAAAAGGATTAGTATTTTAATTTTTTAAATTAATTTATTTCAAATTTAATCCTTTAAGGTTTTTTTTTATTTTAATCCTTATGTTTGAGAAATAACATTAAATAATAATAATAGTAACATTAATAATCTATTAACTTTTCATATCATCAAAGTGTTTAATATGACAATTACATATAAAAAAAATTAAAACCATATTTTTTAAATTTTCATTAATTAATTTAATGTCATTAATTATTTTGAACATATAGAAATTTAAAAAACAATTTACTATAAAAAAATTACACATATTTGTCTTGTAAAACTCCTAAAAACATAATAAATAATTAGACTGTCAAAATTGTTATTATGTTATTAATTAATATTGTTAGTTAAAAATAAAAAGTAAAACAAAAACATTAAAATCTTTACAAAACTAAAACAAACAAAAAACTTAAAAGACAAAAATAAAAAAATATTATTTAACTCTTATCATAATATTATGAAAAATAATCCTTATCACTAAATACTACTTGCCTTGTATTTTTTTAACTTTTTGATATGATGATTCAAATCAAATAGCACATAGGAGATAAGACAATAGTCATATAATCATATTATATTTGTAGGAATTAATTTCTTAACACTTATGCATGGACAAAAATCAAATTTTTTAATTTAACATCTTTTTAGTGTGGAATTTAGCTTTTCAATAATCTTAATCTGCTGATGATAACTTAATACGAGTAAGCAAAGAAAATCACTTTGCATTGGTAATTATTTAGACCTTATAGTGTGTCTGATCAACCTCTTGCCAATATCAAACCAGTATAAACTTTCCTTCCACATTCTAGTTTTTCTTTATTTTTTGTCAAAGCATTCTCAATATATGTCAACTAATCCAAATTTCAATATTTTGGGGGACAATTCTAAACACTTTGTATATATTTATGGGAATGAACTCTCCAGATGTGATAGAAGCCAAGTAGTTAGACGTGTTTAAAGAGATATATGTGCTACCTATAATTATTGCCTACAGCAGAACCTATTTCCCTACCATTATATTATAATTCAAATATTGTATTTAAGGAATGCACGAGGCTAAAGAAAATAGGACCAATAAACATTCTGCACGATCGACGGTTCAAACTGATGCGGCATATCTCCAGCCTCGTAGAGGTGCAGCACGGTATCACCGCCCCTCCAGTATGTATATAATATAGTTTACACATTGGCACGTTCAAACGTGAGAACCCCTTCGTACTTTCGAATGTCTCATTTGTCCAATGTCAACCCGAACGTGATGGCTACCACCAATTCACCAAACCGTTTCTGTCTCTCTTCTTGTTATATATATAAGAATTTAGAATGCAATCTAAGCATAAGGGGAACCTTAGTTTATAACTTTATATTTTATGGTCACATTTTCTGATTTCCCTAAGGCTGCAAATTAACCATCATGAACGTGAAGAGCCTGAACATCTCTATGTGCATGCTTCTCGTAGCTCTTGTGCGGTTAGGGGGAAGTGCACCCTCTGGCTTCAACTATGGTGATGCCCTTGATAAGAGTTTGATGTTCTTTGAAGCACAAAGGTCTGGTAAGTTACCACTGCAGCAGCGAGTCAAGTGGCGTGGTGATTCTGGTCTCCAAGATGGTTTTCAACAAGGAGTGAGTCCCCATGATAACTCTTTAGAGATTCAATGAGTTTCTGTATTAAGTCAAGTTTGGATGAACCTCTTCGTAGCTACTCTCATATGCCAAAATGAACTTATGCGTCTCAAATTTTTGGGAAGTTAATTTTCTATAAAAATGAAGTGCATAAGTTGATTTTAGCTAATAAAAAAAATTCAATTAATTTTGCTTTTTTATTTTCTTTTTATCCAAACAGAACTTTAGTTTAACTTCAGCCATCCGTGGACTTTTTGCGTGTGTTCTCATTTTTGTTGTTGTGTGATATCATGCAGGTAGACCTGGTGGGTGGGTACTATGATGCAGGAGATCATGTGAAGTTTGGGTTGCCAATGGCCTACAGTGTCACAATGCTTGCATGGGGAGCCATTGAGTTCAGCAAGGAAATCACGGACTTGAACCAAATGGGACACGCATTATGGTCAATTAAATGGGGAACTGACTACTTTATCAAAGCACACACTCAGCCTAATGTTCTTTGGGGACAGGTAAAGCAAGTGCAACAGACAGGGACTGTGTTCTTTTGTTCGGTCACCAATTTTCATCTGCCTAAATTAATGATTATAGTACTATACACAAGTTTCCTAATTAAGACCATATTAAGTTTTCTTTATGATTTGACAACATTGCCATTATTTTTCATTATTACTCTACTTCAAATCTATTTATATCATTTGGTTTAACAAACTACTTTCATGTGAGGAAGTCAATGAACTTCTCTAAAAGAATATATACAGAAGTAAATAAGAAAATAAAATGAATTAAACATTTTTCATAAATTAAAACTAATTTATACACTTCAATTTTATACAAGTTTTCGTGTGTAACTTTTTCAAAAAAATGAGGTGTATAAGTTGATTTTAAATTATGGAAAAAGTTTGATTTATTAAAAAGGTTATCCAAACAAACCAAAATTTATAAACAAAACCACACTTAATCATACATGATGGAATTTATTAGGGGCTCTTCAAAAGTATTATTACTCTGGTTGAATGTTAAGCATGCTTATGGTAATATGAGATATTTCTTTGCTCTGAGAAATTTCAGGTGGGAGATGGAGTTTCTGATCATTACTGCTGGGAGCGTGCTGAAGACATGACGACTTCAAGAGGTGCCTACAAAATTGATGAAGAACACCCTGGCTCAGATCTGGCAGGTGAAACTGCAGCTGCATTGGCTGCTGCAGCTATAGCTTTCAGGCCCTACAACTCCTCTTACTCTAATCTCCTGCTAGTTCATGCAAAACAGGTGAGCACTCACACTGACTGATTAAAAATCACTAATAAATCTTAGAAGGATCACATGACATTGAAAGGGCAGTGAGTTTAAGTGAAATATTTAAAACACAACATAATATTCAATTCTCTGATTGATAAAGGTTAAGTGACCTATATACACAGAAATCCTTTTAATGTTATACTCACACTCAAAGGAGACGTTAACTTGTTATTGGTGTTGTTCTGTCTGTTGCAGCTCTTCACATTCGCAGATAGGTTCAGAGGTCTCTATGATGACTCCATATCAAGTGCTCAGCAATTCTATACTTCTTCCGGTTACTCAGTAAGTAAACATGGCTCTATTCTGCTTTTACTTCCATTAGTACCCATTATCCAATAAAGCCTAACTCAGCTACTCCTGTGTAGGATGAATTGTTGTGGGCTGCCACTTGGCTGCACCTAGCAACTGGCGATGAATACTACATAAAGTATGTAGTGGACAATGCTGTGTATATGGGAGGAACTGGCTGGGCGGTAAAAGAGTTCTCTTGGGACAACAAATATGCTGGTGTGCAGATCCTCTTATCAAAGGTGAACATTTTTCCCCTACTTCCTAGCCACTTAATTTAAATCCTTTTCATGTTCTGGCAGTACAATAGCTATGCTTGAAGATGATTTATTAAATTTTTGTTCGTGTCAAAACCATATAGTATCATTTGATCCACGTACTAGTCCCAAATGAGAAAGAACTTTCTTTGTTGTCATTGTGAATATTGTGTATATGGGAATCAAATGTGCTATTACTGTGTCTCCCTACACCAAATAATCGTGCAATAAATGGTCGAACGCATTTTACAGGTGTTACTAGAAGGAAAGGCTGGTCCTTACGCTGCTACACTAAAGCAATACCAGGCCAAGGCAGATTATTTTGCCTGTGCCTGCTTGCAAAAGAATGATGGTTACAATGTCCAGAAAACACCAGGTTAGATGCTAATGTAGAACAATAATTTAACAACCACTTGAACTCCTGTCAAACGGATTTAAAGGAACATTCTTGGAGAAATGTAATCATTTCATTTTTTTTCTGCTTACCAGGTGGCTTACTATATGTCCGTGAATGGAACAACATGCAATATGTTTCTTCTGCTGCATTCCTTTTAGCTGTTTACTCTAATTACCTCTCAGCAACAAAATCACAGCTCAACTGTCCAGATGGACAAACTAAGCCTCAGGAGCTCCTCAATTTTGTTAAGTCACAGGTATCTATTGGAATCTGCTTTTTCCCTGGTTCATCGTGTGTCGTGGTTGGAAAAAACTTAGATACAATTATTGAAGTGTTATTTATATTGTTCTCTAATCAAAATTAGAGTTTTACATTGGTAATGCATGTAGTAAATGTTTGTATTAAAGATCAGTACAAGTTACCAGAGTGAAACTCCAATTTTAATTGGAGAATAGCAACAAAAACACCTTATTAAATGCAACTAAATTTTTTCCGTCATGGTTTAATGTGATTTAATTAGTAAACTTCGAATTTGATTGACACAGGCTGACTATATCCTTGGTAAAAACCCGGCGGATATTAGCTACATGGTTGGATATGGACTAAAATATCCTCTTCATGTTCACCACAGAGGGGCTTCCATTGCTTCAATCTTTGCTCTTCACTATGAGGTTGGCTGCACCCAAGGATTTGAGATGTGGTATAACCGCGCTGAGTCAAATCCTAATGTCATTTGTGGTGGCCTCGTGGGTGGTCCAGATCAAAATGATGATTTCTCCGATGACAGATCCAATTATGAACAAACCGAGCCTACACTTTCAGGTTCTGCTCCTCTTGTAGGCATCTTCGCTAAACTGCAGAGTTCGTATGGTAATATAGGCGAAGGTGAGGGATAACCACCATCCTAATCTAATCTGCTTTGTTGTCTTCCTCTTCCACTGTGAAGCCTCAATCATTTTTCTCTTACTTGTCACAGGTTACAGCCAGAATGAATCACCAGTACCTCAGGAAAAAACACCGAGTGAGTGTTATAGAACATGTTTGGATCCACGTCCCAGATGTGATTTGTTACATTTAGTCAAAAATTAATGGTTATTGATTTCCAATGAGATTCCAAACACATAGAAAAGTAGGACAAAATCGAAAAAAGAGTCGTTCTAATTCAGAAATTTTCTGCTCATGCAGCCTTAGCACTACTAACTAACATCTGTTGGCTTGACAGGTACAAATCCAGGGAAAGTAACAGCGTCTAAAACACCAGAAGGTGACATCTAAATCTAACAATCATTGCTTTCCAAATTTATTTATTTTTTTAATGCAAACACTGGCTGAAGAATGGTAAGGTTGTGTTGCAGGTGCCCCAGTTGAATTCCTTCACTCAATCAGTAGCTCATGGACTGTTGGAGGTGCAACTTATTACCGTCACAGGGTGATAATCAAGAACACATCTTCGAAGCCAATCTCAGATCTTAAGTTGGTGATTAAGGATCTCTCAGGGTCTTTATGGGGTCTGTCTCCAACAGAAGAAAAGGACACCTATGAACTTCCCCAATGGCACGATGTCTTGAATCCTGGCTCCGAGTGTATATTTGTATATGTTCAAGGCGGACCCCAGGCTAAAGTCTCGATTAAAAGCTTCCATTGATCATTTGTAGAGACCACGTTCACAAAAAGCATATTTTTTCCCACACGTGTAATTTGACAGTTAAACTTAAGTCACTCCATGATTGTAATTTTGTAATATCATCTTGTCAACCCAGTCCATACCTTACTCTCCACACTTGAAATATTGGTAATATCAAATTTCTCAAACTTGTCTATTTGATGCTACAATCAACATAAGATTTGCGAAAAGGGGTTACTAGCATAGTATTAAACTTTTGAATTTAACCAATAATAAAAAAAGCATGTTAAAAAGACTCTGTTGGTAACATTCTTCTAATCTGCGATGCCTTTTGTTACTGTTTATCCTAAGCATTTTGAATTTTAAAATATATCCCTAGAAATATTAAAAACTAAGCAAACATATTGTTTTTTTATTTTACTCAGGAATCCATCTAGGATTTTGGGGTAAGAAAATTCAGAGGGCGCCACATGGAAAGCGGGGTTGGAAATGGAAAGGGGGGGCAAGAGCAATGGCTAGCTAAGGCACTCTTTCACTTAGTAATGTCACAACTCACAAGGTTCTTACCACAGGATGGGGACACACGGGAATACATTTTTATTGCGAGCATAGATCAATTTAAAGATTCTCTTACATTCATAACCATATGCCATGCATGTCTGAGCACATTACAAAAAGAAATGTTCAAAAGTTGAGGGAAAAACTCCGAAAAATAGCCTACAAAAAACAAAGCAAATGCTCAAAGTGGATCCTGCACTATCTTATTGGAAAGAAGGTAGGAATCGCAGAATTTGGAAATGGCTACAGTGAAACAAAAATATCGTCATTGCTACGCTAATTCCGGTAACACTAGCTTTTATGGGGTAGCTGCCACTTAATGCTGGTCCTTGGGAATGTCAAGATCTTTAAATATTGGACTGTCAACTCCAACACCCATAGCATTCAGACCATTGTCGACATATAGAACAGTACCGGTGATAGCAGATGCCAAAGGTGATGTTAAGAAGGCAGCTGCGTTGCCCACCTCCTCTGCAATACAATATTTCAACTCAGTTGTGCAAATAATCACAGACTGAAAATGGAACCTGTACATTACAAGGAATAAATCTGATGAAAATGTTACCTGCTGATAGTTCTTTCTGTAGAGGTGCATTGGCTAATGAATAATCAATCATCATATCAATGAATCCAATAGCCTTTGCAGCACGACTTCTCAGTGGACCTAGGGGCAAAAATACGGTGTCAACATGTTAATCAAAAGAACTAAATTCACCAACATGCGAACAACAGACACTGAAGCAAAATTGTTAACTTCACAAAGATGAAACTGTAAGGTGTCACTTCATTCTATTGTAGGGAAGATTTAATTCGTACTAATTATACACAGAGTATTGATATAACAGAATAAATGTCATTCAACCATTTGGTATCATTGGGAGAAGTCAAGGATATACAGTTGACATAGAGCCAGCATTTAATATAACATAGACTGTAAAATGATTGTGAGAAAATTCAAATCAAGTATAAAATAGGTGCCCGAATGAAAAGCTAATTACTAATACTTAACAAAACGGATAGTCCTAGCATTTGTTTAACAAATTTAAGATATCCAGAGCAATTGATAGAATTTTGCACCCCCGTGGCATAAAAGATCAAACTTTTCAGACTATGCCCATGTGTGCAAAAGGTCACAGACAAAGCAAGACACATTTGTCCCTTCCACCATGTCTTCCACATTGAGAAATCATAGCAAGACAAGGAAAACAGACATTCATTAATTTGGAAAAGAGAGAGATTGCCAATACCAGCAGATATTGTATTGACTCTAATTTTGCGCTTTCTTCCTGCTTCAAAAGCAAGAACCTGAAAAAGCATGAAATAGGATGTAATTAAAAAGAGAGAGAATATTGTCAATCTAAATTTATGAAATGGTGAGTTTGGGGAGGAGGTGGAGTTGAAGGTTACTCGTGTATCACTCTCCAGTGCAGCTTTTGCAGAACTCATACCACCACCATATCTGTATCATTATTTAGATATTGAATATTGTCAGTCTAAATTTATGAAACATAGAATGATAAGGACTTTCTATGGCATAACCAATATACCCAGGAATGATCCTTTCTGAAGCAATGTATGTCAGAGAGATTGAAGATCCACCTAGAAACAAATCATAAAAGTAAAAGATAAAATGATGATTGAAAGTAGGAAGTAATATAATGGAAGTCAGGTAAGATAAGAGACATGCCTGGGTTCAGAATAGGAAGAAAATGCTTGAGTAAAGAAACATAGGAGTAACTAGATGCAGATATCGCAGCAAGATATCCTTTCCGAGAGGTCTCCAACAATGGTTTGGTCACCTAAATCAGAGTTAACTTCTTATTAAAGCCAGATACCAAATGCATAAAGGAACTTCAATGCTTATTAACGTATTTATTATACCTCTGGTCCATTGGCAAGTGAGTGCACAAGGATATCTATGCTGCCAAAGTCTTTCTCAACAGATTCAGCAACTTCCTGAAAAGTAGAGCAATGAACAAAAGACATAACAAAGCTAACTAATTCAGTCAGGGAGGAGTCAGGAATGCTTGGGCACAGTTCATATTATTACAAACACCACTAGACGTATTACTTAATTAGAATGCTAGAGTTCTTCAACTCCCAGAAAAATAAAAATACCATATGCTTAACAAGCCAAATTAAAAGACACTCACCAGTAAAGAATCATCTCCCTTACTGAAGTACATAAAAGTAACGTAGCTTCAGCTTAGACACATTTGATAATACCAACACATTGAGAACATATGAAGTAAGAATAGTAGTTGAATGACTTGTGTAAAATTCTTACTCAAAAATAAAGGGCCACATGATTGCCATAACTGCTATTCATACATTAAGTACAACATGGCATGAAACAAATTAGTTAAAAAATAATAATCTTATATCTAACTTGTTGAGCTTTAGCTTTGAAATACAATTTAAAATATATAAGAAAATCATGCGTTCACATTTACAAGAGAGGAAAGAAGAAGGACAACAAAAAATCATAAGAATAATTAAATCACATTCTTAATTTAGGGTTTGTTTTGTGGAAATGTAAACACAGAAGAAAAATTTTTCTCTAAGGTTTTCTTTTTGGTGGGGCGTGTCTCAATGACTATAGATGTCAAACACACTACAGCATGTGACACCAGACTAGTTCCTCAGTCCCACTAAAGTAAAGGCTACAAAAGTCTACTGAAATCAATCTTTAGCAGTAAAATAAGCAATCATAATTTTTGGCACAATATTCCAGTTTTTTCTCATATGTATATTATTCAACATTTTTATCCAAGATGGCAACCAAAAGACCATTTTAACCATGTAAAATTTAGTGTATACCTGAACAGTCCATTTAGTGGATCCAGCATAGCGCTTGTTTGTTTTTATCTATACATTGGTCCAGAAAAAAAAGAATCAGCATGAGGATATAAATTCTGACATGAAAATAGAAACTACACATGTCTTGTTTACATCTTCAGGCACATCATCAGGATTGTCAAAAACTGCATCCAACGGATAAACTTTGGCAATCTCCATCAGCGAACCATCTGGTAATCTGGAAAATGTAGTTTCTTATTATCAGAGCATCACATAGTCTAACAAACAAAATCAGTAGCAGTATTTAACATCATACATGCGTGATCCATCAAACTTTCCACGCCGTAGGCTGGACTCAAAAATATTCAGAGCCTGTAGAAATGGTTTACAGTTAGTAAATGTATCAGCACAAATGGACTGGAAAACGTATGCACTGGAGGAGGGAGGTTTTGTTCCAAAAATCAGCAGACAGAACCTCGTGAATTTGTATATCAACTGATAGTTACCCATTTTTTATCCAAAAACAAATAACTTACAGGTACCCATGTGCCAACAAGAATTTCAGCTCCTGCTGCAGCAAGAGATTTTGCAATTGCCCATCCATATCCATTGTCATCAGCAACACCAGCAATAAAAGCCCTTTTACCTACGTATATTGCTATTTTTAGTAATGCAATACTTGTTCTCATACTCTGACAGAAAAATCCAAATCTATGAAAAGATTACCAATCAAATTACAAAATTCAATAAGAAAAGTCACTTAGTTTTGCTGCAATCATCGACAAAAAATAGATAAATCTGAATATTAGCTTGCTATTCATGTATTAAACTATTATATAAATGGGCCTCAGTTGTGAAGACCAACATTCAATAGTTTTTTACAGCCAAGTAAACACCATCTCTCAAGTTGCTGAGAGGAAACATGTTTGATTCTGCATGTTAAATTGTACACTATTCAGGGCTCAGTATGCTTTGAAATAACTGAAGTAGTAAATAGGGAATGGAAAGGTTAAGTTGTCAGAAATTTAACACTTCTCCTAAAAGGCGGTTAGACATCATTGAGACATGTGTATATAAAAAGAAAAAAAACAAGAAGCATCAAAGAAAATGAACAATACCTGTCAGATCAATTGCCAATCCTGAGACTGCACTTTTTGCACTAGACTCAGACATAGCCTTTGTGACGCTTTTGACAGATTTTATGGACGACGAAGTGAAGCCCCGTTGGAAAGGTTGCACTGATGCAACATGACATGCACTTGCAAGTTTATTCCATGATCCCATCTTCGACTTGCCACCAAGGACCACAGCGCCTGCATCTGCAATCTTTTGTGATGAAGGAACGCATGATCTTGACATTGCAAATTGCAAGCCAGAAAATGATGTTGTTGCCATCTTCAATGTGTGCAGTATGGCAGAAGGGACCTTAAATCTACATAAGGAAACTGGCATCAATACCTTAAAAAACACTGTGGATAAGACTTTGCTGATTTCTTATTTTTCAGATCCAAAAGTTAAAAGTTAATCGTGACACAGAAACAGGAAGCTCCAGTTACCAACAGCTTGACTTCAAATAGAGTTTAGATAATTGAGGATATTCTGTTAAATTCAATGTATAATTCAAAACTTTCACCAAGCCAACAGTTTGAACTAAAATTAACACAAAGAAATACTAAACTTATCACTTAAGATGGTAAAATTTATCCCACATTTTGGTAAATCAAATCCAACAGATTAATGCCATTTGAGACAAGAGAACAAAACCAGTTGTTTCAATGGGACACTAAAAGACTTAGAACATTTTCATACAATTATGTTAAAAAAAATTAAAAAGAGAGAGAGAGAGGCACATGGAAATATACACAAATTTTCTGGTGTTGAGCCATCTATTAGTCATTTAGTCAAATCATTTCTTAAATCTCCAGTTTTAACTAAACGGTAACTGAACCACAACAATAAAGCTAGGTCCAGTACACAATGCAGCAAAATGCACCTCGAATCCGTGAAAAGAACAAAACTTTAGCTCACATTCCACCGATCAAGAAATACCCAGCAAAATTCTTATGCGTAGTGAATAAATCTACATTTCTCATTAAAACCCCACAAACATTTTCACACGAAAGTCCAGTAATTCAACAAGTAGAGGACATCGGAGAAGGTGAGCGGTTACCTGATGGGTGATAAAAGAGCCAACGTGAGGAGAAAAACGGGGAGTAAGAAACAGTAATGCAAGAGAAAGCAAGCAGAGGGGTTACTCGTTGTTGTTGTTATAGAAATGTAAAAGAGTTTGGATTATGAGAAAAATGCTTAGTTGTAGCGGCTGCAGGCTGCTAAGAGTTGAGTTGGAGACTTTGGAATTGTCGAAAGCAAAGCAGAAAGTGGGCTTTCTCTCTCACTCCCACATACTAATGTCCATTATTACTTACCATTTATTTGGAGTAACTTTTTTTTTTCTTTTTGGGTAAAAACATCATTACTCCTCCGTTGCTATGGCAACACAACACCGGACCATATTTATCCCCTCAACAATACTCGACCGTATTTTTTTCTACTGTCTATCTATCTACAGAAAAAATTAAATGAAATGGATCAATCCTGATATTATTTAATAATTTTATATAATATCTAAATTTAGCTGGTTTAATTATTAA
>JAMLFT010010591.1:0-11709 GCA_026544285.1 Pachyrhizus erosus
ATATTATTTATGTTAACATTCTCTAACTATTAATCAATTACATACTATGAACTTATTTACATAGCTAAATAAAATTGTTCTTAATTATTTTTATATCAATATTGTTTGTTGTTTTAAAAATTAAACACCAAATATGAATTTATTTACAAAGTTATAATTTTTGTTTATAATTTATTAATTTTTAAAGGTTTAGTCTTATTTTTCATCTCACACATATTAATTGAACGTTCATTTTTATCTAGTGTCACATTTACTTGATAATTAATACATAACTCATGATTCAAAAAATTGAATAAAAATATATAAACAATATAATTAATGATGTAAATCAAATTAGATCATGTTTCATCCAATTATTGAAAAATGTCAATACTTATTAAATAAAAATTAAATGCATAGTGTTAGCTAAGCCCTCCACATTGTAAGAGTTTAGGATGTTTGTAAAAGAGTAATAATAGGTAAAAAAGACTAAACAATAAAACATGTAAGAGATGATTGAAGAAAAATAATAAAAAGAATAAATATATAATTACCTTTATTTAAAATAATTTTAAGTATCTTAATTAACACACACACAAATATATAATTACCTTAAGATAATTTTTTCACTTAGATTTCTTTACTTTTATTATTATAAAAAATATATTTCATAATTGATTTAATTTTTGTTGAAAGGGTTTATGGTAACATGTAATGTGTGTATTGGATTATCACACTTGGCCCTTATTTATAACAAGTAAATATAACTAATATTAATTACATAAGATCATTCTAATAATGAGTAATAAGGACTAAATCTCTAATTGCTATCTAATAATAAATAAGAGACTAAAAAATAATTTAACACTCTCACTCAAGTTGAAACATATATGATATATGAACCAAATTTGTTACAAATATGATAAACTTAGGATAAGCAAAAGTCAATTTCAATCGTGTGGTCGCACCACAAAAATGATGTAACATCCTCAATATTTTTAGAATAAAAAATTCAATAAATTGAAATAATTGATATGTTTATTTAATAATTTTCTAAGAAATAATATTTAACCAAAATTAAATAAATAAAATATGAACAAAAAAATAAATATTTAAAGTAATTTAATAATATTTTGACCATTTAAAATAGTAAGAAAAATGGGAAAATTTAAAAAATAAAAATAAAAAAATTAGTAGAAAATGCTAGAGTTGATAAGAATCAACTCATTAATGACATTTTTATAAATATCAGGTAATCAAGAAAAAATAAATTAAGTCTAAACTAGACTTAATTAAACTAATGCACTATATTAGTGATTTCAAGGCCCATTTGAACGAAAATTGGGCCATAAGTCTCCCTTAAGCTTGACTGACCACTTAGAGGCTTGATTAGAGACCTTAATCACTTAATTAGAGTAATCTTGACCTAGTATGAGTCCTATAAAAGGACCCACAATGCAGCTGGACTCTCATTCTCTCCCTTGCATTGTCAAGCTTCTTTCTTCTCCTTGCAATAATTTTTTTTGTTGCTTGGCAACCACCATACTCACCTAACAACCCTTTTACCTTTTTCTCCAACCTTTCCTCTTGAAGCGGGTGAACCTCCCAAGCCTTCGCATTTTGCATGGTAGTTGTGTAAAGGGGAGAACTGTGATTGGTTGTTGTTGGAAAAACACCTACAACCCACCAAGTTTGTGTAGAAAATTTCTTGAGTCTTCACCTAGGTAAGGAGGAGTTTTCCTAACATATTCTTGTCTATTTTCATCTATTATATGAAGAAAATGAAGTTCTTAAATTATTGCTTGGTTGACTAGTTTTTATATGAAGATTTTTAGATATATATGGTAGCACACCAAATGAGTGGAGTGTTGACTATTATTTTGTGTTTTTCCAATGTTTATGTTAAGTATAAATGCTTATAATGATGTGGAAAGATTGCAAAAATATTTTGTGCTAATTCTATGGCTGGAAACTATTTATTTGATGGTGTAAAATGTGATATAATTGCTTGTTTTCTTGGCTGAAATACTACTCTATGTTTACAACTAAAAATAGAGTTTGTAGAGTGACTGAAACTTTAAAAATTTATCTACAATGGGATAATGCTTGGATTGGACTGGAATAAATTTTTTTTTTGGGTTCTTAACATGTTGGTAATGACTGGTAAAAATTCTGTAAGGTTTGGATTAAGGAATAAAAAGATAAAAATAAGTTTGTGAAGGTGGTTTTACAAAAATGGGAATCTGTTACAACAAGGGGAATATTTGAAATTAAATTTTGGCTGGATTGATCAAGTGAAGAATTAATTTTTGACATCAAGAAACATAGAGGGATAGGGGAAACAATTAGGGATAAAAGAGAAGGAGTTTTGATATTTTTAAAAATGTGAAAAATAATTTATGTGAAAACTAGTCTAGTTGAGAGTAAATTTTAAAACTGAACTGGTTGGTAAGGTATTTAGACCTGAAACCTAAATAATTGGTTTGGATGTTTAATTTTAAATATGTAGAAAAAAATTTCACTCAATTTGGATTTAAAACGAAGGAGAACACCTATTTTTTAAAAACACACTAAATATTTTTAAGAGCTAATAAGAAAAATTTTAAACTATATTGTTTTGGAATGAATTTGAATGGAAAATCTTGTTTCTAGGATAGAAATTTAATTATAAGAATGTGGAAAAAAATTTCACTCTAATCAAATTTAAAATGAAAGAGAAATGAAATTTTAAAGATAAATGAAACATTTTCAAGAAAATTGACATTTTAAAAAATAGAAAAAGTTATTAATTTTTTATCTAGAAAAGTGGAGAGTGATTTTTGATAAAGAATTATAATTTTTAATTATAAAATTTAAATATTTAAATATGCGAACAAGTCTCATAAGATTCAGATTTAGAATGGACAAGAACAAGTGAATTTATGAAAACTATGCGATAGAAAATAACGTGTAACATTGTTTTTCGAAAAATTTGCGAAATGATTTTAAATCTTAAAGTAAAAGGCATTTTAATAGTCTTTTTGAGTATTTTTTTTAAAATATAATAGACTTTCAAATAAAATTTGAAGAGGTTTCTATAAAAATTTATCATTAGAGAAAATTTTGACGTAATATGTAAACTTGATGACATATACTTTATAGAATTAGAAGAAATGTGAGGAGAGAATCTTAAAAACTATATTCTCAATTAGTTATTACACATCAATGCTAATTAGATAATTGATAGAACATGTAAAAGTAAATTAAGAAAGACGACTTCCAAAAATCATTAGGAGAACAAATTGACTAATGTTGAGTAGGGACCATTGTTGCCAATGGGACAACCTATATGAATTGATATGGAGTTTAGTAGACGAGACTTTGCTCGGTCATCTTTGAAGTAGAGATGAGTGGGATATTGAAAGTTGTGAAAATGTGAATGTGTTGAACTCGATCAATAGACAAGTTGATGAAAATGCAGTGATTGATGGATGGTGAGTCTCATGAAAGTCGATAAATTATCAAATCGAAGTGTCTATGGTCATAAGACTTGATGATTGATGGCTAGAGAGCTTGATATTGAGATGAGAGCATGATGACTATGTTGATGTGGTAGTCAATAAAGGCGAGATTATGTCCTTGTTAAAAGTTATTGTGTCAGTATTAGTGATTTGATTGAGACTCAGTCGTGATGGTCATGGACATGGTCGACAATTGTTATGATAAATTCATGTGTGAGGAAATTAAGATTGGAGATTGTGTGGGTTGACTACAGAATGGTACCTACAGAGTGTCCGTAGGCTTGAAGAGTCTTAGAGGGTCGTGTTGAGGTGCCAAGTTATGATAACTCTAAGGGTAGAGGGACTCACGTAACCAGCTTGGTGTCCTTGATGAATATGGAGCATTACCATAGTTGGTCGAAAGTATCTTGATTTGAGTACCAAATAAGATATATACTCTCAATTGTCATCCAAAAACAAATAATTATGAGTATACGTTATGTAAGACCTCTATATCTTGGAGGGTCAAAAGGTATTGTGGGCCCAAAAATACAACTATTAGTGAAGTATATAGAACACGACAACGAGGATAAGAGTGAGTGAGAGTGCTTATAGTGTGATTGTGCAACTTAGTTTGAACGAAGGACTCACTCCTTACATTTCCATTTTTTCAGATACTAATGTCGAGATTCTACAAGCTGATTTTCTGTTTAATAGTGTAGTTCATCAAGGGGTAGTGAGTCCACAACCCAATATAGGAGGATTATCCATTTGAGGAATTTGTATAGAGGGAGGAGATGATGTGCAACTCACATGGTAAATATATACATGTGTGTATATGACATGATTTACTACTACTGCTTTGACTAGGATACTGTGTATAAATAGACTAGGTCATTCTTTTATATGTGAGCATTGTATATTCTCTTTTTGAAAAACTTTATTCTTTTTGCACCCTTGGTCTACATTCTAACACTCCATTATTATTATTACTTTTGGTGACTATGACATGAATAATGTTGGTAAGAATTTACTTGATGGATCTCTTATGTGTGTAATTTATTATCGTAAGCCTTAAGTTTTACATGTAAAAAATAAATTTTGCTGAAATTTGTATTATCTTATACATACAAAAATAGGAATTTACGCAACTCTTATTTGGTTAACTAAAGTTTAATAAAGGCTCACATGAACAATTTCTTAAAAATTGAATTCTTTTGAAAACTATTTCTCCAATGACATTTATTTTTAAAGTTCAAACGAACCTTGGAAAAAAAAGAAAAATAAAAAATATATATTCTTAGGAATGTCATTTTATTAAAGTGTATGAAACATGTTTGAATGAAACAAAAAAAAAATCACTAAAGGATAATTAATTATAAAGAGGGAAGTTAATTTGAGACATCAGATTTAATTGGTATAATTTTTTTAATTAAAAATATAGTTAAATTTAAGGTGTCATAAATGATGACTCAATAGTAGCCAATAGAGGCCCATAGTGGCAAAAATTATTGTTCATCTATGAAAGAAGCACACAGGTGGAAAAAAATAAAGTCTTAAGGTGAAGGTAGAGAAGATTAGTGGAAGACTTTTTGACAAGTAGGTCTCACTCGAAAAAGGTGCCACACACCGGTGTGGTTGTTGTGTGAGAAATGCAAACATCAAAGTGGCAACTGGAGCGAGGAGGTGTCAAAAAAACGGTTGGTATTGCACTAAAGATCAAAGGTGGTAGCAATGGCCAAAGGTGGCAGTAGGTACTTTGCACCTACAAAGAATAACACGCCTAAAGATAGGAAACAAAACTATGAGCATTTGAAACGGAGGCAACCATGGATTATGATGCATGCTTGACTTCTCAAGTGGATGATTGGAACCTCCAAGGTCCTCTGACTAGAGCTATGAAGAGGAGACTTGAAGAGAAGAGCAATCTCTTAGTTTTTTAGCATAAGTAATGATAGGATTTTTGTTGGGCCTTGTA
The DNA here is from genome assembly GCA_026544285.1 of Pachyrhizus erosus. NCBI lineage: Eukaryota > Viridiplantae > Streptophyta > Magnoliopsida > Fabales > Fabaceae > Pachyrhizus > Pachyrhizus erosus. The sequence goes on from JAMLFT010010591.1 coordinate 5,437, forward strand.
TTCTGGGTCTTAGGAGTTAGGAACACTTTTTGTGAATGTATTTTGATTTTGGGCTTGTATTAGGCTCATTAGGTTGTAGGAGTTGGATGTTGATTGCTTGTTCAACTTATTTGGGCCTCCTACTATCTCCTTGGCCCAAATCGCCACTTTAGAGAGTCTAGAACTAGTCTTGAGGTGCTTGTGATGTCTAAATAAAGCACCTAGTCAACTTGTAGTCAACATTATTCATTTTTATGAAAAATTTAGATTTGTGAGTTTAGAAATTCTCTCTAGAACTCTAGGGAAGAAATTCCTCTTTTCCTTATCAAAGATTGTGAGCTTTTGTGGCGAAATTCGATCTTGCTTATCCTATTCCTATGAATAGATGGCGAATCCATTCCTATTCTCCTCTATTTCTTGTGAATTGAAGCTTGGAAGTTGTAGATTAGATGAAGATCTATGGGAGAGTGTAATAGATTGTGTTACTCAAAAAACTGTTGGTAATTGTTGAAAAAAATTAGGCAGCAAGGTGGATTGAAATGATAAAGCAAATTAACAAACAATAAAAAAGTAACAATCACATAAAAAAAGAGATACATAAATGACTAATTGGAGTTCAAAATTTTGGGAACCCAATGCATAATAGTAGCTTGACAGGTTATGGATGATAGTATTGCTCTGATAGTGTGTTGAAAAAATTCGTTGTAGTGTATAACGTGTCTTGGATGAATACACTTAGTCTTTATTTATAATAAGCTAATAAAATCAATATTGGTTACTTATGATAAACCTAATAATGAGTAATAGAGACTAATTCTTTTATTTGTTATCTAATAATAAATAAGAGAATAAAATGTAATTTGATAATTATTTTAAATAAGAATATATATTTATTTTAAATACCTTATTTATGAATTAAATATAAATAATTTTTTTTCAATTACATAAAAAATTTTCACTTAGATTTTTTAAATTTTACTATTATGAAATAAATATATAATTCATGACCCATTCCAATTATTTGATGTAATTGAAGAATTTAGTGGGTAATTATTTAATTGGAGTAGTCATCTAATTATTTTAATTTTAATTACACATTAACCCATTCCTTAAATTTGATATACTATATTCATCGTGTTATGTCTCATGATCAGTATAATATTATTTTAAATACTATTCATGGTGCAACATTCCAACATTAATAATATTTGATGTCACACGATACCTTCATATCATACAAAAGTTAACAATTTTATAAGAATTAACATATGAATTTGTATATTTTTTTAACATTAAAATGTTACAAAAAAATATAATATCATGTGACATATCTCTATATGCCACATGGCACCTTTATTTGATGTCACACAGTACCTTCATCAGATATCATATAACATCTCCATGTATTATCATGTGACACATGAGATGACACCTTCATGCATATCATATGGAATTCATGTCACATAATTCTCACATGACTGCCATCATGTTGACATGTATTTACGTTGGACACATTAGCATTTAATTATTCTAATTTAATTTTAGAGACTAAAATTACTAACATAAATAAATGAAAAACTAAAAATTGAATTATGAAATATACACACACATATATATATTAATATTATATATAGATAATTATAAAATTTAAATATAAATTAATCACAGTTAAAGCATATTTTAAAATATATATTTTAATTTAAATATTATTAATATAAATATAATATTGTGTTGTATAAAACATTATTCATTTAAATTAAGAAATTATATTTTTAATATGAAATTGTGTATACTTTCTAAAAGAATATTAAACATGGAATTAAATCGAGATGATTTGTTCTCAAAATATATTTTTTGGTACAATTATGAAATCTTTGAGACTTTTATTTTAATACCTAACTGAACTTTCTCTCGGTAAGTTTGTCTTTCAAAATATAATAAATCTAATATCTAAACATAGATCCTTTAAAATTAACTTTATAATAAGAAAGATAAATGAGACATGATGAATGATGAACAACCCCCTCACTTTTTTATGATACTAAACGAAAGTGCAAAATAGGTACTAACATGTAAACAATCTGATCTATAATTTTGGGTAAAATATATATTTTTTTCTAAAATTTTAAAATTTAGTTTTAGTTCTTTTAAATTTTTTGTCTATTTTTTTCTTTAATTTGAATTTTTTTTATCTTATTAAATGCTATCTAAATCAGTTTTCTTCTTTTTTAAAATTTATACTTAAAACACTTTGAAAGATTAAAAGTGATGCATGTGACACTTTAAATTATCTTTCCTTTTATAAAACACATTAACCTTCATTTTAAATTATTTGGATTCCTTTAATTATAACTTTATGCACTTTACAAAAATATTTTTTGATATATTTTTTATTAATAAAATTTACAAGATTTGTTTAAACTTCCAAAATAAACATCTTTGAAAGAAAAAGTTTCTAAAAAGAGTTTAACATTTAATAAATTGTCTACACAAGTCTTTGTATAACTTTTATTAGTCATATAAGAGTTGCGCAAACATATTGTTTCCATAAACATGTATAAGGCAATAGAACTTTAGCGGAATTGATTTTAAACATATAAAATATAATCCGAAGGATAATAAATCACATACATAAGAAATTCATCAAACTGATTCTTATCAACATTAATGTAATTCATTCATATAATAGTTACTAGAATAATAGTACCCAATGAGTGCCAATATACAAACTAGGGGTGCAAAAGAATAAAGTTTTTCAAAAAGAAGATTTATAATGTTCATATAAAAAAATGACCTAGTATACCCATACATAGTATCCTAGTCAAAGCAATAGTAGTAAATCCTATCATACACATACATATATATATATATTTACCTTGTGAGTTGTACATCATATCCTCCTTCTATGTAGATTTCTCAGATGGATCCTCCTTATATAGTGGGTCGTGGATCCACTAGCCTTCGATGGGTTACATTGCTAGGTGAAAGATCAGCTAGTAAAATCTTGACATCAGTATCTAAAAAAAATGGGGATGTAAGGAGTGAGTCCTTCGTCCAAACTGAGTTGACAATCACACGTACAAGATGTACTCACTCATTTACTCTCGTTCTTACTATTATGTCCTATTTACTTCATTATTAAACATATATTTTAGGCACGCAATGCCTCTTGACCTTCCAAGTCACAAAGGTCTTATATAACATATATTCATCATTATTTGCTTTCGGGTGATGATTGAAAATACATATCCCGTCTGGTACTCGGATCAGGATACTCTCAACCAACCATGGTAATGCGCCATATTCGTCGGGGATGCCAAGCCAGTCACGTGAGTCCCTCCGCCCTCAAAGTTATCATAACTTGACACCTTAACACTACCCGTTATGACTCTTTACGCTCACAAACATTCCTTTGGTACCATTCTATAGTCCAGCCATGCAATCTCCAATCTTAATTTTCTCAAATATGAATTTATCGTAACAATCGTCAACCACCTCCATCACCATTGCAATCGAGTCTCAATCAAATCATTGGTACTGACACAATTGACTCATCACAAGGAAAAAATTTACCTTCATCGATTATCACATAAACATAGTCATTGCATCCTCATCTCAACATTAGGCTCTCTAGCCATAACTCATCAGGTCCTACGACCACAGACACTTGAGCCTCACAAATCATCAACTTTCCTAAGACTCGCTGTCCATCAGTCTTTACAAACTCATCAACTCATCCATTCATTGAGTTTAACACTTTCACATTTTTCACAATTTCAATACCAGACTCACCTCTGTTGCCAAAGGTGACCAAACAAAGTCTCATCTACTGAGACTCTCTATCATTTCATTTGGGTGGTTCCATTGTCTACAACGGTTCCTCCACAAGATCAATCAATTCATTCATCTAAGTACTTTGGAAAGTCATCTTTCTTAATTTATTCCTACTCATCCTAAAATTTATCTAATTAGGCTTGGGTGTTGAAATTCATCAAAAGTTTAGTTTGTAAGATTCTCTCCTCACATTTCCTCCAATTCTATAGAATCTAAGTCATCGAGTTTTTCTAGTTAAAATTTCCTCGAATTTACGTGTTACGTCAAAATTTCATGTGATGATAAATCTGTATTAAAATCTCCTAGAATTTTATTTGAAAGTTCATTATATTTAAAAAGACTCAAAGGATTTTTAAATTATTTCATTTTTTTTAAAAAAATGACATTATGCATAATTTTTGTAAATTCGTTTATTCTTGAAAAATTCATTTCTCCTTCTATTTGAATCCGATATGGGGGGAAACTTCTTTTCATGTTCTCATAATTAAATTTTTCACTAACTCATTTTCTTGTCGAAAATATTGTTAACCTAGTACGGTCAAATTTTGACATTTCGCTTAAAATTACGATATTCGTGTAAACTTCAAAAAATTATTTATCTTTCAATTGAACTCCAAAGTGAGTGAATTTTTTTTTATATTCTTATAATTAAATTCTTCATCTTAGAATAAATTTCATCCCCCAATTCGATCAAAATTAATACAATTTAAAAATTTGATTTTTCGTCATCTTGAAAGTTTAATACATCCTTTAAAAATGTATAACTCCTTCGTTTTAAATCCAAATTGATTGATATTTTTTTATACATATTTATAATTGGAATTTAAAATCAAATTTTCAGGTTTCAGGTGAAAAATATTTTCCAATTAATACATTTTTCAAAATCTCTCTAAGTTGTATTAGTTTTCACATAAAATGTTTTTCTCACCTTTAAAAATATCAAAACCTCTTTTCTTTCCTTCCTATCCATTTTTACTTGGCACAATGTTTCTAGATGTCAAAAATTAAATTTTCACATGGCCAAGCTTGTCACATAAATTAATTTTGAACTTTTTTCCTTGTTGTTCCAGTTTTTTTGTTTCTATAGAACTTTTCAAACATCCAAAATTAATCCAAAATATGAAAACACATCAAGATATCTTTTATTTTTTGAGTACAAAAAAGTGCACATTCTAGCCATCATTTTCATCATATAACTCACATTTTAACCATCATTCAAGCCCTTTCTAGCCACACATTCATCATAGAATATTTGCACATACTTTTCTCATCATTATAGGCACATAAATTGGACATATAAATCAAAATAATACAACATAGCAATTAGTTTTTGCCACTTTCTTTGACTTCCATGCACATACGAATTTAAGATAATAGATTCTAGTCATCCAGAGATAAATTAAGGGCCTAATTCCCTTCACAAAAAGAGTAGGAAAATGACTAGAATGAAGAAAAAAACTCCTCTTTACCTTAGCGTAAGACACACGAATTTTTCTGTACAAAGGCTTTGTGAATAACACCTCCATGTAATAGCAACAATAACCCTTGTGCTCCTCTTCACGGCTGCCTCATAAGCTATGGGTGGCTTGGGGACTCCAATAACTCAAGAAGGGAGGTAGAAGAAGAGGTTTGGTGGTCTAGAAATGGTGGAAGGGGCTACAATGCAGAAAAAAAAATTATGATGCACCAAGAAATGTGTTTACGACATGAAGAGTTTGAGGAAGGGGACAACAACTTATGGGTCCTTTTATAGAACTCACATTAGGCCAAGATTAAGTTAATTTTCATGGTTAAGACCTTAATTAAGTTATTGATTAGGTCAGCTAAGCTTAAGGTGAGTTTAAGACTTAATTTTAGTCTAAATGGGCTGCCTAAGTACTAATTCTCTACATTAACTTAATTAAACTGATTTAGGCTTAATCTATATTTTTTTATTATCTTATATTTACATAAATTCCATTATGAGTTGACTTTTGGTCAACTCCAACATTTTTCACCTTTTTTTTTAATTTTCTCCAATTTTTCCTTTTATGTTTTCTTCCATTTTAAGGGATTTTTTCATCATTAAATGACTTGTAATATTTATTTCTTAGTCTATATTTTATTTATTTTTATTTTGTTTATTTATTATTTCTCAAGTAATTATTAAACACAAATATCAATTATTTCAAATTATTTAATTTCCTATTTATAAAATTCAGGATGTTACAATGCATTTCAAATTTAGAGGGATAAAAAATAGACATTTCAAAATTAAAGAGATATTGTAACATCCCATTTTTCCAAATAAATAGAAATATTATTCTTTTAGATGTAAATAGAAAAAAATAGTTAGTAAATTAGAAATAAAACCTAGAATAAACTTTAAATAACTAAAATATGTAAAAATGAGAAATTAGAAATTTGTATGTTCAGAAAATTAGAATAAGGATAGAAGAATATGAAAATAAGAAGAATAAA
>JAMLFT010010592.1:0-11708 GCA_026544285.1 Pachyrhizus erosus
TGCCGGTTTTTGCTAAATACTATTTATCTTTTATAAAAATAATTTTATTGGAGTGAAATAAAATTATTATTATTTTCGATACCATGAATTCTCAACGGTGTAGGCCTTGGTGGTTGTCATTATCTTCCCTTATTTTCATTATAATGAATTCTCAACGATGTTATAAAAAAATAAAAATTATCATCGATGAAATCATGACAGTGAAAAACTCATATGCAGTTACGTGTACGTACTTTGCAAAAGATGTTGCTTTTATGATACCTTTTCTTTTGTTGACTATTGCCTTTTCTCATGAAAATGAAAAGAAAAATCATTTTGCTCAGACCTTGTGGAATCAAATTATTTATCAAATTTTTTCCCTATTTATTTTCTTATTAATCTAATTGAATGATGATAATTTAATTATATATATATATATAATTAAATTATTAGTGTTAAATTAATATTTATCTCTATAAATATGGTATTTTGTCTTTTTTAATTATTTGTATATTCATCTCCTTTATTGTCATATTACACTATTTATTGTTTTTGGAAACACAAACTTCTTGATCTTATGATTGAGAAGAATTGTAGCAATAAGTTCCAATAGATAGGATAGTAAGGTTAACACGTTTGATGGACTTTTGAAAACATAAGATAAAAAGAGTAAAGATACTTGGTTACTATACAGATAAGAATAGTATGATATGAAAAAACAAAAACTTGAAATCTAGATTTATCGAATACTTGATAATTTAACATTAATAATTATTTTCCTATGGAACTAAATGAAGGTGACGATATCATAATTAATCAAATATATCTAGCCTTTTTCGATCTTTTTCTCGTCGCTTTTCACTCAAGTCCTCTTCACTCTTCTCCTCAACTTTTAGATCAAATATGCTCACTAAACACAATCACAATCAGAACAAAATTTCTCCAAAAGAACATTATCTTTGAAGAAGAAGTCTTCTTTGAAGATATTAACTGAACAATATATAATTGGGAAATTCCCAAAATTCTTCATCATGAACTTTACATCCCTGAAAATTCCAAAATAGCTCGTAGTTCTTGTTACATAATCAAAACTACAAAAAAAAATATTTCTCTTTATCACGATGCTGGTGAGGAATTCCACTTATTAGCCAAACAATCAATAACAAAACATGCAAGGAAATACAAACATTTGCATATAAAATATATACAAGTAGCAGTTAAACCCCTAATTAGAGAACGTCTTAATGCTTCAATTCTCATGTGTCTTAGAGATATTAGACATATGATTACCATGACTCCTTTATAAGAATGGTCGAAACAAGTTTAGGACATGGTCTTGTTTACTTCAATTATTTTCAAACAAAACAATGAGTCTTTTAGATAGAAATATCTTATATTCCTTATTCTTAAACATTCGCCTTCATGATCTGGATATGAAAAAAGGATCTATTCCGGCAGCACTACTATTTAGAATCTAATATAAAGTTGTGAACACTTGTAATTCAAGAGTTCTATTAAAAGCGAATGATAAAGGAACTGCACTCTTTCTTATGGTCCCTAGACTTATTAAGTGGGATGAAGCTGATTTGTCAACAACTTGGTCTATAGAAAAAACAATTCTGACTTTTCCTAGGTAAATACCAGAACTACAAGAAATTAGGCAATCTGAAATAGGAAGAGTTGATGTCAATTTTTATATAAGAAATTCTTCTCATCTAGGGTAACACCCTCTTTAATTATTAACTTACTTAATAATCTATCTGACTTAATAATATTAGCAATAGTTAAATGTCTACATTTTTTTTCGTAACATGAAAAACAAGAATTAATTTTTCACCATCACTTTCTATTGAATGATTATTATTATTTAAAAATGACTTATAATTCTTTCTCTTTATTCCTGAAAATTCAATTTTAACGTAACAAACATTATGCAATTCAAACAATGTAACATGTAGATAATTATAATAATTTCATTCATCCCATTTAAGAGAAATTAGACAAATTACTCTACTAAGCATTCAAGTTAATTAAGAAAAAAAACCGTCATAACTATACTAGTAGCAACATTCATAGTTAATACATCGATAAATCAATAACATACAAAACAATACATATAGTCACAAAAGTCCACATTCAATTTTCTGACTTTCTTTAGGTAGATGAATGTTGCCTTCTTTCCTACTAGAAATTATCTTTGACAATCAAGGTTTATCCCCATCATCCTACTAGGAGCTGCATCTGACATCTAGAGTCATCATCCTATGAAAATGGGACCGGGGGTTGTAAGAGTGAGTCATTCATCCTCAGACATATACAAACATATACTAATTTTATATTAAGTAATATCTATTATCGTTTACTCTCTCCTTACCACGTCATGCCTAGTATAGAAGAATATAAAGTAAAAGTTCTGTTTATTTTCTAATAGTGACTTCTTCATAAATGCTTATATTGCCTAGTATTAAATTTTATCAACTTAGAGAGATTGTTGGGTTAATTATTTTCAAATTTTTTTCATTAATTAAGCTATTTCATTGTAGTTGTTTTTGGTATATGAGAGAATTAAATCACTTTCTAATTTGTTAATTTTGCTTTTCACTCTCTCTCTTTCTATTGTTTCCTCACTTTCTTTCTTCTTCCTCTATTTCTCCCTCTTTCTCTCTCACTTCCATTTTCTCTTTCTCTCTCTTTCTCTTTCTCTTTCTCCTCCTCTTTCTCTTTCTTTCTCTCTCTCTCTTTCTATTGTTTCCTCGCTTTCTTTCTTCTTCCTCTATTTCTCCCTCTTTCTCTCTCACTTCCTTTCTCTCTCTCTCTTCCTCTCTCTCTTTCTCTTTCTCTCTTTCTCTTTCTCTCTCTCCCTTTCTCTCTCTCTTTTTCCCTGTCTCCCTTTCTCTTCTTCTTTTCTTTTCTATCTCTCTATGTTTCTATCTACTTCCTCTTACTTTATCTTTCTTCCTTTCATCTTTTTCTATTTTGATTCTATCCTTCTTCCTTCCTTATTTTATATTTATCAACCCGAGAGCTTGGTTCCTCACCCCATCCCAATTTCCTCTAAATTCAACAATATGTTATGCTTATATAATAACTCATTGATCGTTGGTAATAGAAAAAATCACTCCAACAGTTGCAATAAATTACAATCTTAAATGTATCAACTCAAAATTTGAATACGAGCATACACATTCTCAATTCATTATAAATAGAGAACAAACAAATCAATTAATAAGTGGAGGCTCCTCCTACCTCTCGTTCTTTTAACTCCAACATGCTTTATTAAATTTCAACAAGAAGTAAATTGTTGTTGTTGTTGGATTTTCTCTCATCGTGGTTGAAAAAATTTTTGAAATTCAATTTGTGTTCTTCACAGTGGGGGTCTCTATCTTAAATTCTTAGAAGGGGAAAGAAATGTTGAAAGATTTGAAGTTTAAATAGGGCAGAAGGAAACACAGTTGCAAATGTTCGAAGCTATGATTTCTTGCTTTTGTTTGAAAATATGAGAGACTCGGAGAGTAGGGGCAGTTGGGAGCGTTTTGTAGGTAGTGGTAGAAAAAGAAGCTCAAGGAAAAGGATAAAGAATGAGAGTTGCAAGAGAAAAAAGGCTCGAGGAAGTAATGACATGGAGATTGTAAAGGAAGGCAAGAGCGACATGGCCTCCTCTGGTTTGCTTAATCCTCATGGGTAAGGCTCATAAGGAAGAAAGAGTGCATCTTTATCATCGAAAGCACCACGGTCTAGTGGTTAAGACACTGGACCCCTATGCTAGGTCTTGAGCTCATGATTAAGAGTATCCTGATCTGAGTACCAAGTAGGATATGTATTCCCAATCGTCACTCAAAAAGCAAATAAGGATATGATATGACGTATCGTGTAAGACCTTTGGGAGTGAAAATAATAAGAAGCAGTGAGGGGCCCAAAACGTAACTAGATTAATAAACAAGTAGGAATGTCGTAGTGAGAAGAGAGAACATGAGAGTGAGGGAGCATATTTATTTATATTTATGCTTTCTTGTTTGAAAGGATGGAAGGCTCACTCCTTACACCCCCAATCTCAAATCTAGATGGTGGAAATGGCCAGGCTACTCCTTCAACCTTTGACTCTACCCTAGGATAGTCGAGGGCTCCTTGATCCGTTGTAGGAGAATGACTTTACTTTTTTTGATTCATTGAATTTTTGCAATTTATTTTGTAGAATTTTATCTCTTTGAAGTTCACTAGTGTGTAATAGAAATGATCTTATATTAAGATTTTTGGGCTACTGTAAGGTAAACATGTATTGGGAATGTATTAACTCGCCTTGTAATTAATTTGTCACGGTATACCTCTCCATTACTATGACTTAATATGTCATGTTACTCCTAAGTGTTTGTGAAGATTTTCTAATATAAGTTAACTATGCAAATATAAAATTATGTTATCATTTAAAATCTGGAAATGGTTTTCTGGAATATAAGGCAATATGATACTTAGGAAAATTGGAAAAAATATTTAGAATTATTTACGACTACTTAAATCAATTAACATTAAAGGAAATATGAATTTGAAATTTTTTTGTTTTTACCAAGTAAAAGAAAATCAAAATTCTAAATAAATTTATGAAGATGTTTTTGAGGAAATTTCTTTTTTTTAAGAAATTAGAAAGGACGTTACAATGCTTTTAGTGATTATTGAATACGTTAATATATATATGAGTTAGAAGAGAAAAACAGAAGTCGTCAACACTACACCTTCCAACCTTATTCCATGCTTATACATACATACATATACATATATATATATATATATATATGTATGTTATAAAGAAGCAAACCAGGACGTTTTCTGCCATAGAAAGGAAACGAGTTTTTTGCAGTATAAAAACATATATATGTAAACCAAGAAGAAGAAGGAACAAAAGAGGAGGGCATGCCACGGGGAGAGAAAAATCCGAGAGGAATCCAGAACTTGCGGCACCCAAAGAGAGAATACCACTGCCCACCACCACCAAAGCTTTCGATAGATTCGCTGCCATTGTTACTCATTAGAAAAACCTTCGTTGGAGTTGAGGTAAAAAGGGCCCAAAACACAATTAGTACAATGAATAAATAGGGACAACGTGGTGAGAAGAAAGAATGAAAGAGTGAATGAATGCATAAATATTTATGTGTTTGTTTGTTTGAGAGGATGAAAAAATTACTCCTTACACCCCCACCTTTTAGATCTTGAAGGCAGAGATACTCAAGCTTCCTTTCTAGTTTTTTATTCAAATCCTAGGCGATCGATGACTCCTTAATTCACAACATGAGGATGACATCGAGACGATAGGCAAGATTGGCTGTTGGGTTGTGACTAAAAATCTAGGACTTTTCATCTTTTGAAATGATGTGATGTAATTTATTCTTTTGACTTTTCTTAACTTTGATATTTCCTCTATTTGTATTAATGAATGTAACAAACTATGACTAAAACTGTAGTCTCAATATCAGTTTAGAAATTAGTATCTTTTACTATTGCAAGTTAACATATTATTTTTATCTATAAATAAAGAATTTTCTTTTCAATGTGAAATTTTTGTGAAAAATAGTAAATCACATTGTTATTTAAAATTTTTCATGGAATTTTTCTAAAATGTATATAAGGTCATTATCTTAGAAATTCAAGACAACATTTGATTTGTTTTGTCGCAACTTAATGGAATTAACATTCATTGACTTAGGAGTTAAAAATGCCACGCTTTTATCTACTTAAATGGATTTTGAATTTTAAATAAATAAAAATATTTTTGGTTATTTAAAGAAAACTCTTTTATTTTAAGAATTAAAAGGACATTACAAAGATCAAAGATCTATTCAATCCTCAGCCTACTCTTCGATGCATGATAATTATGTCATTGAATAAATTTATAGTTGACAAAGAAGCCCTTCGTAAAAACGTTAACTTTGAGGAATGGAAACCCTAGTGGGAATAGTATTTACAAAGATACAACACTTTAGAAAGATTAACCTTTTGAGAGAAATATTACAAGTTTCTTAAAAAAAGTCCAATTAAATATCCCTTTCTTTGATTGGTTTCCTGCACATACAATCCAATACAATATTGATTATCCTTTTCAAACTGACTTAATAGATCAAAGATCTACTAATGTCATAAGAATTTGGCATTTAAAAGATGGTAAGATGGTTCATTTTGAGCTACCTCTCTCTTGCCACTATAAACTTCCAAATGTAATAGGTGAGAAGCATAATCCTTTTATAGCTTCACCATTCAAAACTAAAAATTTAGCGGGACAAGTAAACTCTAAAGATATAAAAAAATTTGGTAAAACAAACCAATTATACAAACAAATATCTTCAAATTTTAGGAGATAAAATTATCTCTACAAAATCGATAAAACCAACAGTTCCAACTATCAAGATAGAACCTTTAACCTCTAAAACTTTAGAAAAATCCTTATTCAAACCGTTTAAGCTTAATGATAATGCTAAACAAAGCCTTAAAGCTAAAACAAAACCAAAAAGCAAAATAACAGGAGAAAGCAAATTATTAAGTAAAATTAATAGTTGCTTAATCAAGCAAATGTCCTAGAAACTCCACAACCAAGTGATTAACTTTTACAACTAGGAAAACTAGACAAGCCACAAAATAGTCTATTTGTATGGTCCAACAAAATGAATTCCAATAAGATGAAAGTTCGATTCAAGATTCTCTAAAAATAAATTCAATTATGACTTTTGTCATTACGTAGTGGAAAGGTCTAACAAAACCTTTTACAGCTCCTTATCTGGCACTTGAAGAAAGAAACCTCAATTTCAACAACTTCAATGCAAATAACATATATGAATGGAACATAGATGGCAAAATTGAGTATAATATCATAAATATGTTCCAACAGATGACCATAACAAACATTATTGTTTCAAGATTCTTTGGGCAACTCAAAGCATGATGGAATAATTATCTTAGTGAGGATGAAAAACATAGTATATTCTCAATCATCAAAACCAATGATAATGGAGAACAAATACTGAATGAAAATGGAGAACTCATTCTTTATGTTGTAAGTGCATTAGTATTCACCATAACTCAACATTTCATTGGAGATCCATCCTTATGGAATGACAAATCAACAGAACTATTGTATAACCTTAGGTGTAAAATCCTTTTAGATAGTATAAGGATACTTTCTTAACCAAAGACTACACTAGGGAAGATAGCTAACAACCTTTCTGCAAAGAGAAGTTCTTAGCAGGACTTCTAAAATCCTTAGGAGACAAAGTTAGGGAAAAGATTAGAAGCTTAACCCCTTATGGAATAATTCCCTATGGAAATATTAGTTTTGGACAATTAATCTCCTATATTCAAAAAGTTGCCTTGAAAATTTGTCAACATGAGAAAATCCAATGGAAACTAGCCAAGGAAAAGGTTCAAAATAGAAGAGACTTGGGAACATTTTGTGAGCAATTTAGCTTACCAGGATGTTCCAAAAGAAGAATTAAAAAGAAACCCAAACCTGATCTCAAATATCTTAGAAGAAAACCTAAAAAATTATAAAAAACACAAGGGAGAAAATGTTGGGGGAAATAAAACCCCAAACAAACAAAAAAAATATTTTCTATAATTGTTGAAAACCTAGTCATACTAGCAAATATTAGAGGCTCAAGAAAAGATAAGTAATCTTAATCTTGATCCAACCATAGAAGAACAAATTAACAACATGCTAATAGAAAGTTTTGAAGATGAATCTAATAGAAAATCATTTGAAGAATTAAACAATATTCAAGAAGACAATGGAATATCATCATCAAATAGTGAGGGAACTCTAGAAATTAATTTTTTGACAAGAGAACAAGATATTTTGTTTGAAGCTAATGTGGTCAAACAAATCAAACTTCAGGTAAAGGAACTTTCATGACTTTATCTACCAATATCTTAAGCTTACAAAATTGTAGAAACATATGCCTCAAATTTAGGATATGGAGGTATCCTCAAGCAAAAACTTAATAACAAAGAGTAAATCATTCTATATACTTCAAAACACTAGAATAATGCACAACAAAATTATTCCACAATTAAAAAAGAAGTTTAACAATCGTCTTATGCATTTCAAAATTTTAATAGGATTTACTTAATAAAAAATTTTAGTAAGAGTTGATTGCAAATCAACTAAAGATATTTTACTAAAAGATATAAAAAATCTTGCCTCAAAACAAATTTTATCAAGATGGCAAGAAATTTTAAGTGTATTTGATTTTGAAATTGAATATCATAAATGATCATCCGATTCTCTCTTAGACTATCTCACTCGTGAATATTTGCAAGGAAACTAAAGATACATGCATACCTCCTAAAAAGACAGCCTTGGCCTCTTCTAGAGGGTGAGGGGTTTGACTTTCCCTACCAGGACCATCTTTGAAAAAAGTCAGGGTCATCCACCCCAACTGGGTCATCAACACAACAACCAATACTTACTAGGTCATTCATCCAAAAGCTAATAAAATTTGAGTCATCTACTTAGGAAGCAAATCCTTTCAACTAAACAGTCAAACAAACAAAAGCTTATTATGCTTTTCTAGTCCAAACTTTGTTAGCCCTTCAAGATTGTGGTATAACAAAACTCAACTAAATTTTGGGCAGATATATGCTCAGATGAAGAAATTGATTTAGCATCTTCCATTTCCAAGATGGCCACTAAACAAATAGTAATTAATGATCCTAAAGGAAAATAGATTGCTAAATCACAATCTAAAGAAATTATCCAACCTAAAAATCCTAAACCCAAACAAAATCGTTACATGTCAAAAAATATTTTTTCTTCTATAATACAAATGAAACCTGAATTTTGGGACAACTCTCCTCAAAAACTTATTTCAAAAATCTTTCTTGAAGGTTTTCATTTTAAACCATCAACCATCAATAAAACAAGACAATTGTTTAAATTCACACTAGTTGATTTAGACTCTATCTCGATCAAGCATTATAAACATCCAAAAGATCCATCCACAATTCCTCATTCCACAATACAAATTTTTCAAGTTTTAAACCTAAAAAATTTGGAAAAACTCTAAATCAAACCCAAAAATTTTCTCAATATTTTGATCCCATTGGTTTTAATTACTAGGATTATATTGATGCTTAGACCAAATTTTTTTGGTACCAAAACAAAATAAACCAATATTCTTGGTTAATTTACTTCAAGAAAAATTCAAAATATGATTTTCTAAACTAGTTTTACCCATGGTGGGACTATTTTGGTCCAATCCCAAAAATTCTACCCCCACCAGTAGATGACAGATTCAAACTATTTAAATCAAAATTTGATTCGTCAGAATCATGTATTCTAAAGGATTTGATGTTCTTTTCCACCTTTTCTCTAGCACGAGTTTTCTCATGGAAATACAGGTTTGGAAAGCAAGAACATCCTAAAAGTCTACCACTACTATAAAGGAATGCCTTTGTAATATGGTAGAATATGTTTGATGCAACCAATGTAGGTTTAGAATAAGTACGAACTTGGTTTTCAACTAACATCAAGTTTCTCAAACTAGAAGATTCATAAACTTCCCTATTTCTTAATCGAAGAGCTAAAATTATGGCTACACTGATAACTTCTCAAACAAAGCAAAGTTTTGCAAATAATTTGCAAAATATCTTAGCTTTACTCCAAGTAGAAGAAGAAGGAGTATCTTCTAAGAAGCCTTCTCTACCTAGCTCATCAACTTCAATAGCATCTTCAAATGACATGTTCAAAAATGGAGATGATTGCAAAGGTATCAATCTAGATGAAGATTAAATCGAAACTATAGTTGTAGTACAAGTCATGAAACTTAAACTATAGAAGTAGTAAATTTCAAGTCTATAACAGGAGGCATCGACCATATTGTGAGGTCCCTTTTTATAAGAGAAGTTTAGAGAGAGAGAGTCATTGACATATTTCATTGTAAGCTTCTTTTTATTTTTAATACATCTCTCTTTAAGAATCCTTCACTTTCCTCTCTGCTGGTCTTCCGCGGACTATTACCCCTCCAGCTTGTTGTTTTCTTTCATTAGTTTATGATTTAAGCTTACATTGGTCCTCTTCTAGTTTTAAGTTTCTTCTCTCCTCTTCCTTCAACTAGTCTTATGCAGACTACCTTTGTTCCAGTTTTCTAATTTATTTTAATTTATGCACATTTTATTTTCTGCATATACTCCTACTCGAATTTAGGTTGAAAAGTTTGGATTAGAAAAGTGTAATCTAATTTCGTTTGTTTGGTTGTTTGGTTGGAAGGATTAGTTTCCTGAGTAGATGACTCAGATTTTATTAATTTTTGGATGAATGACCCAATAGGTGTTGGTTGCTAGGTTGATGACCCATTTGGGGTGGATGACCATGACTTTTTTGAAGATGGTCCTAGTAGGACAAGTGGAACTCTTTTGGTATGTTTTGAGTTATAGGTATAATGAATGTAAATGCAATTACTAGTATGGAGATGATGATTTGTAATCCAATTGACTTTGTATTATTTGCATATCTAAACTCGCATACTAAATATAGTAGCTTACTCAGTTTTTACTTAATGAGATGAATGATAATATTATTGCTATTTGTATATTACCTTATTATTGTCTATTTAATCTTCTTTACCTCAAAAATTTAAATTTGATGAATGATAGAAAATAATAAAAAATATTTTACCAATATTTAAAATTATTCATTTGTAAAATGAAATAATGGATAATTTTTCTGTGTTTTTCCAATCTGATTTTACAATTGTTTTTAAAGACGGATTGCGAGATTTATATATTCATAATTACGAAGATAAAATATATTAATTATATAAGAAAAATTTAGATGCCTAAATTATAATGTGACTGTTGAAGTAAATTATAAATTGGTAGGAGATTAATTTCGTAGAAGCATCATCCGTTGAAACATAAAAATATTATTCAACGTCATCATGCCATTATATACACCAAACAGCTGCTATAAATTTCTTTTTGTCAAAGATAAATATTTAAAATTTCTTTAACTGAATCGACAGCACGTTTAACATCTTTCGCAACGTGCAAGGTTTTTTTATTTTCAGTTTAAGTGTGCTCCAAGTGAAGTATTGTAGCATGTGCCGTTCCAGTATTTTGAATTTTAGCTAAATATAACTGAGTTGACCATCATCCTATATATATGTACATGACTTGAGCTTCATTATATATGCACCTGGTTTGATTTATTTATATATAACTGACATTTTTTATATATAAAAATAAAAATGTGTTAATGCACCTTGTTATAAAGATATATAACTAATCTTTCTATTAATATATGTTTAACTTTATTTTGTACTTGAAATTTTTTTATTTAATTTTTTATACAATTTTTAATTGTTGTAAATTTTTTAATAGACTAAAACTAACAAAAATATTACAAAAAGTAAAAATCTCGAACTCCAAATATCATAAATATTACAAAAGTAAATATTTAGATTGCCAAAAAAAATTTAAATTTTTAGATTGTAAAAAATTCTACACAAATTATTCTCCCTACATCATTATTTAATTGTTAAAATTAATATCAGAAACTAAAAACTAAAAACTAAATATATAATTAGTGAAAGACTAAAAATATTAGCCGTCGATTCATTGTTTCCTTTCCCATGTGCTGGCTATATAAGTAGTGTTACATGCATGCCAATCACAGGGAGCAACACACATACAATGCTACTCATAATCTTATCCTCTATCTTCTTCGTACTTTTTCTTCAAATACTATGGTA